>SNQJ01S0030519.1:22320-72255 GCA_010110895.2 Picea sitchensis | reverse complement strand
CACTCCCATACCAGCCACTATGTGGGGAAGTATCTGGGGTGGGTTTCCAGCGCGGAATCTCCAACGTGGAAAAAAAAAAAGTTACCTCGCGGGGCGGTTGGTTCAATGGATATCACAGATACCAACCGGTGAACGTTAGTATTTTAAAGGCATGTACTAGTAGTCCTCCTCCTCGTCACATTAACTATGTTTGTCATATACTTCTTATAATTTTAGGATGGAGGTAGAAAAATTTTCAATCTAGACTAAAGGCCCAATGTGCAAAATGTATAATGAGGATATCATGTATTGGCATTTTACTTCAAAGAAATAAGTTATCTCGTGTAACCATGTAACCTAGAGCAAGTAATGGAATTTGAATTCATAGGGAAGAGTAACCTAGAGCAAGTAATGGAATTTGAATTCATAGGGAAGAGTCGCGTAACATAATTTTAGAGGAAGGGAAATGGTCCCCTCATTGTGGTAGCAAAGGAAGGGATTTACATCTATCTAGCAGAAGGCCACATAGGATTACATGTAGAGTATAACGGTTTCAAGAACTTCATTTACCCGATGCATCATGGGGAGGTGTAGAGTAATGGGTTTCTTAGTGCAACATGTATAGAGTACTTGGACTAACTATTGTCATGTTCTATAGATGGGTTCAATCTATTTAAACAATGAAACTTGCATGGTGAACGCTTTCAGTCGAGTCTACAATGCATGGGTGCAATTCACCTTGAAGGATTGAAATTCAAGGATGCTAAGCATAGTTTAAAGGTTTTTGTGATGCTTGTCAATGTTCTACTCTATTTTTTGCTTGGTTATGTTGTAGGTCCCAAATTGTTACACACATGGTCTGATGTTGGCTTTGTGCATTCAGTTGTAAATATAATTGACAAATATATAGATTTTTATTCTTCAATATTATTCTTCAAATTTTAATCAATAAATATATAGATGTTTCAGTGCTTTTTTCAAGCACTGAAACAATTAACCAACCTCGGATCATTATATACATGCTAAGGTCAAATCTTTGAGAATTTTTTATTTCCACCATGCGCGCAGTGCCCTTTTCCACCAAACATAGCAAGTGGGTTAGTAAAACAATAAGTATATCAAAGTCCATTTCTTGTTTGGTTACGTTGTAGGCCCCAAATTGTTATAGACATCGTCTAATGCAGCCTATGTGCATTTTCTATAACACGATATCATTCTTCAATATCATTCATTGTAATTTCTCACAAGCTCGATAAGTATATCAAAGGTATCATTTTTTTAAGGTGTTTTCCACAACCTTCAATATCTTTGCATAATGTATTGTCGTGCTTTATTGGAGGTTGGAACGTTGAACAAATGTAAAGAAGTGGAGGAGCTCTGAGGCATCGAACATCTAACATCAGTAATGCATCTTGATGTAGTTGACTACCCTAAATTGTAGTGGGATGGGGAAGTATTGGAGAAACTGCACCAACAAATCATGAAAGGTCTGGTACATGTTTAAAATATGACTCATTTCTTGACACATGTTTAGAGTGAAATCCTACTTCAATATCGTTATTCATTTTATCCTTTATTTTTACAACCCATTATCATTTGTGGATATCAATCTTCTAATTTTAATTGATAAATATATACGAAGCATTATGTTTTCTCGTTTCATAGTCGATAAACATATCAATAACCCATCATGCGTTGACTCCTTTGTTTTAAAACTTCACATTCCATTGTTTTTGTGCATTTTGTTATGCCCGCCTACGCCACCTAGGTAGAATCCATGTTTTAGTTACATGGAAGTAATAAAGAGCCACTCTTAGACTCAATGGTTGATTCTTTAAATGGAATAGAGTAATTGTATCGAGAGGGAGTTGTTCTCCACCTTAAAAATGTCTTTGAAATATATAATAGTGTAGCATATAGTAGAATTCTTGATTTTATTCTCGATGTAGTTGATTGCCCCAAATTATGGTGGGATGGGGAAGAACCAGAGTACCTACTTGTGATGTCCCTTTCCAAGTGATCACTCCAAATGGATGGTGTAGTAGCCTAGTGGACTCTTGTAGGCTATAGACAACAAAGAAAAAGGGGGTTAAGGTGATTATTTGATGTCACTTGGTTAGACAAGGTTATATTTCAAAAGTGACATTGCATAATTAATTAAAAAATGTGTTTTAAGTGACTTGAGTTTACAAAGTCACTTTACTTTATTAAAAGGGTAAAAGGGTTCAAAAAGGGTCAACGAGGAAATAAAAGGAGAATGAGGGCGCCCTCTCTCATTATGCATTGATATTTTCTAAAAAGGAAATTGAGAGAGCTCTTGTGGATTTTGGCTTTTGGGAAGAAAAATCCTAGAGAAGATTGGAAGATTGGTTTTGGTGGTGAGACCATCCACTCTAGTTGGTCGAGGGGAGGAGATCGCTTAGATATTTTCATTGTTCTTCATTGAGATAGAGTTTATCATTATTTGTGGTTGAGTTTTCTTATTTGCGACTAAGTTTTGATTGTGTGAGGGATGAGCTCTTTGAGGAGTTTGAGTTTCTAACTCTTGGTGTTGTTCCTGAGATTGATTCTAAAGCTCAAAGAATAATGTCAGGCATCAAAGGTTTTAAATGAAATGTTTTTATGAGTGCTTTTTTCTACCTTTAGTTTTCTAAGAAATAATCTTTAAATGAAATAATAATAAGACGTACAGAGGTTGTATCTCATTATCTAAGTCACAATTATAATGTCAAATGATATAGAAATATTTACAAAACTATTAAAACAAAGTCAAGTATCAATTACAGATAAGTCTCACCTTGTTTGCAGCAGAAGAAAAGTAGAAGATGTACCCTTGAACAAGATATAAAAATGCAGTAATTCACACAGATCACAGGTCTTGTTTTACTCACAGTAATAATAGAGGAAAAGTTGTTTACTGAATGAAATCCCGGTATAACATGATCACAGTAGATGTAGTACTAAATTGCAATCAATCACTCTTCAAGAATTACAGAAAGAAATTTAGAAAAATGGAAACATAGAGGGAACAAATAACTCAAATTGAAAGAAACTTAGAATCTTTGTTTGCACTTGTATTAATACTCAAAAGAGTCTCTTTTACATTCGGAAAGAAGCAGCCTTGAATAGATCTTAAATCTATATATTTATACAAAATTTGTCACAACTGAAAACCGTTGGACTTCCCACAATATTTTACTAAAAATATAATACATCTGAATAAAACAACAGCATGCAAATATTGTTGAGTTTTGACGGTGCTTCCTCTATCTCTTTGTCTGCTTGCAGATGTGCTCGCTTTCCTTTGATCTTTGAGCCGGGTACACATGTCATTAAGGCCACCCCAATCATTTGGCTTATTATCTTGGCCATTTGATCTCGTTGCCATCTGTCCCTTCGGGTGTGTTTAGTGGGGCAAGGAATTGCAGTTGAAGTCATGGGGGGGATAATTAGATGAATAGCTCATCATTAAGTTGTTAAGGGATGGATAATGGTTACAGGGAAGAGTAATTGTTCACGAAAAGAATGATGGGGGAACAAGTGTCCAATGAGGAGGTGGGATGAGTGGATGCAATAATGTGGGTGGTAGGGATAAATGAGGTAAGTCATTGTTGGAGCGTGAAAGGTAGAGTGGATGGAGAAGGTCGACGTTGTGCATGCTTTCTCATTTTCTCCTAGCTACACTCGCTTTTCCATGTTCAATGCATTGGGTGCACCTATCCATTAATGCTACCACGAATCTTTAAGGTTCAATCCTTTCATTTAGTTCAAAAGCAAACATCTTCTTATGTATGTGTGGCAGCTTCTCCTGGATCTTGTTCACCTCTTGGACTATGACCTGAAACTATGAACTTGGACTGACCAACCATTCATTGA
This sequence comes from Picea sitchensis, assembly GCA_010110895.2. Classification (NCBI taxonomy): domain Eukaryota; kingdom Viridiplantae; phylum Streptophyta; class Pinopsida; order Pinales; family Pinaceae; genus Picea; species Picea sitchensis. The sequence goes on along the minus strand of SNQJ01S0030519.1, from coordinate 68,400 downwards.
TTTTAAGAAAATCAATCTGGTTCATCTCTTGGATGACCGCCTGAGTGTTTTCCTTGTTCTTTCTAGAGCTTTGTTGGTTCATTTCCATCTCAATCTGCCCCAAGGACTCTAAGATATTATTCCCTTCGAATTCAATCAACTTTTTATTTAATGAAGACAATGCCTCTAGACAAGCCTCTTTTACATTTCTGGCAAGTTTCTTGCCTTCTTCCAAATTTATTTCCCAAGATTTTAGGGCCATTTTGCCTCTTACTTGTTTAGAATGAGAAAGAAGGGTAAAACCAAGGGTATTAGCTCTCTGCATCCATATGAGAACTTCTTGAAACTTAGATCGGGTTGAGCAGGCCTCTTTTTCCTTGACATAAATATCTTTTAGGGAAAGGTCTACTACCTGGTAGCATTTCTGGATAGCATCTACTTTTAGATAGAGTTCTTGTTGGGCAACTTCCATCCTCTCATTGACTTCTGATGCTTGTGTTTTGAAGGCCAAAATATCTATCGTTGCATTCTTTGTTAGGGTCAATATGGCCTGCAGTTGCTCAATCAAATTGTCACGCTGAGTGGTCAATCCTTTGCTTGTCTGTAAACTCTGGTAGAGCAACTCAAGGTTATCATGTAGCTGCTTAATTTTATGTTGATGACTAGCCCCGATTTGCTCAAAGTCCTGGTTCATCGTGCTTCTGACAATATGCTTTGTACCATATATCTCATTTTTCAATTGTTCTACCAAGAGGCATTTTTGTCGCAGTTGTTAGGTTAAATTGCCCACTAACCATTGATTGGGAGTGGCAAAATCCCCTAACGAACATGCAACTTCTTTTGCAAACTCTGGACCATCATGGTCTTTCCCGTCATACACCAGTCTTTGTCTTTTAGTGATAACTCCATCCTTTTGGTGAGATTCTCTCTTCACGATGGCTTTTCGTTTCTTGCTAAAAAATAATTCTGAGGGAGGCATCTCTTTGGGCAAGCTAGGACTAAGATCACCTACAAAAGTGAGTTCAAAATTAGGGTTTCCGAAGCTGATCTGTAAAGGGGTTAGTGATGCAATGGGAGAAATAATTTTCGTGGAATGTTGTTGTCCTATTGTATTTGGGCTGCCAACAGAAGTAGTCGGTGTTGAATGAGGAACAACCTGTCTCGGATTCATGAAACCTTCTAACCGAGCTAACACTTGTGGATCATTCAGTCCTAACAATGATGTTCTTATTTAATGAAATAATACTTTTGGGCTTTTCGGGACCTCTTCAACTTTGTGCTTAGTGGAGGAACTTGGCTCAGATCCTGTAGGCCTGCCTTCCTGTGAAGGAGGCGTGATATTTGACTCTCCATGCAATATCTTTGGTAAACTATTTCGTCTGTGTTTTTGAAAGCTTAGGAACCCAGCTTGTTGGTCAGGGGGAAGAAACTGAAATCTGCTTTGGACTTCCTCATAAGATCTAACTCCCCTGAATATTTCGTCATAAGGAGAATTTTGATGGATGTATCGCTTCATGTTAAACTGAGCTAGATGATTTTCCACTATCTTATATGGATCATGCTTCTTGAATTCGATGTCAACTAATTTGACATCCTCCAGGTTTGTGGCCTCGACTTTAGAGTGACCAAAATCTAATAATGTGAACATGCCAACTTGAATGGGGAAAGTCGGCCAAACCTTTTTATGAGTTGCTTTCAACTCCTTGTTAATACCTCTTGCTATTGTTTGGTATGCCACTTCTCTGCACACCAGTCTGATGGGTAAAAACTGTGGGAGGGAATGGGGAGGAATCGAACAACCAAATACTCTGATATAGGAGAAATTCTCCTTAATGAACCAATATGCCAGCTTGCCCAAGTTCCCCATAATCCTTTATGATATTCGGGGTGGCGGATGACCATAAATAGCTATATGCACAGACACTACAACGTTGTGACAGATTTCATAAAATAAATCTTTGTCGTTCTCCCCCCATAATTTGGAGTGATAGAAATGAATTGGCTCAAAACTGGTCGGGGTCCAATTCCCATTCATCAGAGGAAAAGGGGTCATGAAACAAATGGCATCCATAACATATGCTGACATTTAAAAAGGGGCAGGTTGCCCTTTTGATTTTGTTGATTTATACTCAGCGATTTCCTTGGCCAAATTATCCAATAGCAATTTGGCCTAGTTAAAGGTGTAACCCTTGGCTACTTCATTCATGATGGCTACCCACTCAACTAAGAAATGCGTAGGATTCTTCCTTCCGAACAAGCGACATAGCATCATGTTTACATACAACATATGAGCGTCTAAAGACACTGTGGCGTATATACCATGAGCGTCGGCCCTGAACATTTCTGGATGTCCCCACCAGGTCTTGACTATATCATGACCATTTCTAGCATATTGGGTGCATTCCTTTATCTCAAACTCTAGAAGAAATGCGACATTGTAAGTGTATTTAGGAGTAGGGGAAAGTTTGTACATTACTTGTAGGTTCTCTGGTCAGAAAGAGCCGACGGTGACCTGTTAGTGGTTGATGATGCTCCTGGTTTGGATGTCGACATGCTCCAAGGCCCACTTTATCATATCGTTGTAGGGTATGATTCTTAGTCGTGCAACGATCTTATGCAGTTCTGACTGTGCTACATGTCTAATCTTAGCTGTAAAGAAGTCATCGTCTTCTTCGGCAGAGTCGTCTAGACAGTTAATGATCTCATTCTCTAAGACATCAAAAACTTGTGTCCAAGTTTTAATGGTGTCCGCAACTCGCGGAGTTGTGTCTGATAGAACATTTGTGTTTGGATTTGAATCATCACCCGATGCATCAAGCTTCTTTGCAACTTTTTGTGGCGCCATAATCCTCAAGGGAACATAATTAACTTACCTGTGACAAGAGAAGTCTGTAAGCTCTACACTGGATAAAAACTGCTAATTGCAAATGGTAAAAATGACTTTGAAATTTGAAGTGCTTTATTCAAAAAGTCTATTGATCTTCGTATAACTTTACTGACAAAGAATTTATTAAACTTAATGGAATTCATTACCTGGTGATTCTCAATCCTTATTTGAAATCATTATTCTTAATCAATCATAAATGTCATTAATACTTTGACGGTTCGCGTTCGGTAGTTTTGGATGCGACAGGGTGGAAATCTTCCGAAGTTTGAATTCGCGGAGGAGTTAATCTTTGAGTAATCACTTTTAAGTCTTAATTAATCATGTTGTATTAACTTTAAGTATTTCGGAAGTTCGGACTTTGGAAGTTTTGAACATAACACAAGGGAAATTTTCCGAAATCCGAAACTGCGAAGTAATTAATGAACTCTTAATCATGACTCATTAAAGTCGTTAACTGTTTTATTAATTCCTTGAAAACCCTTTTTTACTTTTTGTAATCACTTTAATTCGACGCTTTGATAATCCGGGGATTGTGAAATCAAAAACTCTGGAAGATTAATCTCTCAGAGTGACGTGGGAGGGATGATGTCATTCTGATGATGTGTTGAGAAAAGAGAGGCACCACGTGTCACTTGAAAACATGTGAATCATCCGACGTAAATGTCAAAAATGAGTGCCACATGTCAACTCAAGGAAAGGTTTTTAAAGGACACATGTCCTATGACTCATGTTCGTGAGTTATTTAGGAAACGTCACGAGTGGTTATCTTCGAGTTTCAGATTTTCGAGGTTTTCGTTATTTGGGTTTGTTGGAATACCCGAAGCACGGAGCTGCGAAGCGACCGTTGAAGGATTTTTTTTAAAACTCAGGCGGCTTTAAAACTTAGGAGATCATTAGGATCGTTAGATCAAATTAAAGAAACGCATCGATGGTAGATATTGTAAGCGCCTTATTTCTAAATAACAACCAATGGATTTGATTTAAAATTAAAAGGCAACTCTTCAAGTTTTTTTTGTTTTTTGGGTAAAAACTTTTATTTCTAAGAGGTAAAATATAAAGTTCAAAAGCTCAAAATTAGGCGTGTTCCAACATAGGCTCCATCTGTGGATTATGTCTCCCTGTGAGGCGCGAAATAACAGTAGACCAAGTGCCTTTATTGGGTAAATGGAGTCATTATAGCTTTTTGAAAAACATTTTCCAGTTTTATTTAAGAATTAATCATACATAGAAAAACGAACTTAACCAAATCTCAAAAACCTTCAAAACATACTTAATGATTGATCTCAAGTTAGGCTATTTAAAATTTCTTTTTCTCAAAACTGATTTTAGAATTGTTTAATATAATCATAATAACTTTAACTAAAATATCAATCTTCGACCGACTTCGTTTGCTTCAAGATTAAGCATATGTAACAATTTATTCAGGGAATCCCTTGTTGGTTCGGGATGTAAATATCACTGAAAAGAGAACTAGATAACAAAGTGTGATATATGGATATGTATGACAGCCTTACAAATATCATAGATATTGCTTCACTTACAACGAGCATGTTCAGTACCTCGGTGAAGTTATCTACTTCTCCCGTTGAATTTCCTTTCACCACCTCAATTAGCACTTTTGCACTTTGTTGAGATGAGGGCAATCATTATATGAATTTCCTTTCATCATCTCTTTTGGACAAGATGGGGGCAATCAAATTATGAATTTCCTTTCACTATCTGTCTTATATTTTAACATTTTGAAGTGGGGGCAATCAATCTATATGTATCATACAAGGGATGATATCTGTTTAAAATTTATAAAAAAAAAGGTATGTCAACAATTTTAAGCATACTCTGAAACTAACTTTTTTCCAATTTTCAATACACCTTCGCCTATACGAAAAATTTAATGGGAATATTAATCTTTCACGGGTCAACCTTGAGCGAATTAGTCAATTTAAAGTCTGATAGAAGAGCTAAAATTATCAGGATCAACCTAGACATACTTTTTCAATTAAAATCAACGGAACATAAAGATTTTCCCCTAATCTTGTTTTGAAAATATGTTTTTAAGTTCTCAGAGTCAAGGTGAGTTTATTTCTTTCTATGAAGACTAAGAAAGGATAAAGAAAAATATGAAGTAGGTAAGAACTTGGGGATAGGTAAAAATAACCAAATTGAGGATTCAAAGGACCTGACACAAAATATCCTAATCCTACACAAGTTTGTGTATTTAGTTCAGACTTCCTTCGAGCTTATTTATTTTTATTCTATTTTATTTTTATTTCGGAGATGGCTCTAGACACTTTAAGTTGTAATTTTATACCTCTCTGATTTTTGGTTCGGATGATAATATTATCATGAGCGAAACTTCCTTCAATTTCAAAAAGAGTTTTCTTAAATTTTGTTTGAACCATAAGAAGAGTAGGAACTCATACCTTATTTTCCTTTTGAATTTTCAGCAAGGGAGATTATTATTTTATCACCTGTTTTTAGAGAAATCAAATGTTTGAAAAACAAGTGTCAAATTTTTATTCAGCCTCATCTCCTGTTCAACAAGATATATTATGCAAAAGGAATAAAATGCAAAATGTCAGAAATCTTGTAGAATAGAGATGATATGTGATACAGATGTTTTTGTTTTTCATTTCAATGATGTCGAGCAATCATAAATTTATTGAAAATATTTACAACAAATGATCAAATGTCTTAGATAATTTACAAAAAGAAAAGAAAAATTGAAAATTAAAATAGCCAATGGCAATCCAATCTAATTATATAATGGATATCTGAAATGTGACTATTGCATGAAATGTTTTAAATAACGCCCGTTGATAGGAGCGTCGAGAATTTCTCCATCAAGATTTTCCAGTGAGAATGAGTTTTTTCCCTCAACAACTGCAATTTTGAATGGTCTAAACCAGAGATGATAAGATTTTCCATGTTTCCCTGCATCTTCCTTTCTAGCCTCCCATTTTAAAACTAAATCGCTAAGAAGAAACTCCCTGTCTTTGGATTTTTTTTTATCGAAAAGGGCTTTCATATTATCCTAGTACTTTTGAAGCTTATCATCCACTTCCACTATGTTCTACTGAACTTTGATGATTTGATTCATTCTTCTCGGAACATTGTTTGGCTCTTCATTTGCATCCTGCCAGAGTTTCATCACACCAAGAGCAAGATTGATAGGAAGGATAACGCCTGTACCATAAACTGATTGTAAAGGAGACATACCTATATATTTCTTGGTGTCGATTCGGTTTTCCCATAAGGAATACTTTAAGTGGATATGCCAAGATTTTTTATTTTCTGTCAAAACTTTTTTTATTATAGTCATCAAGCTTTTGTTAGATGATCCGGGCAACCCATTTCCATGAGGATAATAAGTTGTAGAATGACCTAAAATAATATTGTGTTTCTGACAAAAATTGATCATTGCCATAGATTTAAAAGCTTGAGCATTATCAGTAACTATCTTTCTAGGACAACCAAATCTTGCTAGGATGTTTTCTTCCAAAATGTTGATTACTACTGAATCTGTAGCATTCCGAGTTGGAATGGCTTCAACCCATTTCGTAAAGTAATCGGTAGCAGTTATAATCCATCTATGTTGAGCACTTGATTATGAATGGATTTCTCCGATGATTTCTCCGATGAATTCTAGGCCTCATTGTTGGAAAGGAGCTTCATCTTTTACTGGAATTAAAGGCAAGGCATGGAGCTTTTGCTTACCAACGTACAGTTGGCATGAATTGCAAGCTCTGACCCTTGCATTCACATTAGTAAATAACTTTGGCCAATAATATCATGCCCTTAAAATCTTGTAAGTTGTTGCTCTCCAGGCATGATTTCCTCCACATACTCCTTCATGAAATTCATCAATGAAACCTTTTGTTTCAGATTCTGTCAGGCAACATAACAAGAAACCCAGAGGGTCTTTCCAATATAGCTTATCATCAACAATGCAATACTTAATTGCATGTAGCTTTAAATTTCTTGCTTTAGAAGGAGTCATGTTATTTGGGCATTTAAGAGTAAGGAGGTATGTAAAAATATCACGGTACCAGGTGGAGGAAGAAAACCTATCTTCAATCTGAATTATAGGTGCTTGATCGTCAATTTCTTCTATATCTAGAAGAAAATCACGTGATTCGAAGTTATTTATTCCAAGTGCCCTGAAATTTGACTCATCCAACAACCTCGCCAGACCTTGACCTTTCACTAGATTGGTTTGTTTCACTTCTAGATCAAACTCTTGAATTTTAGCCAACCATCTACCTCTTCTTCCATCACTATCTGGTTGAACCAAGATATCTTTAATTGCATTCGTTGACACATAAGCAATTGCTTTGGAGTGCAAGACATATGTTCTGAAAGCCTTGAGAACATTCACCATTGCATAAGCTTGTTTTCCGAGAATATCACATCTTAGCTTTGCATCTCTAAGGATTTTGCTAAAAAAGGCTATCGGTTGTTCTAATCCTTCTTCGTTCTTTTGAAGGAGCACTGCTGCAACAATATGTTCAGAAGCGAAATAAAATATTAAGAATTCTTTTGTATAGTCCAGACTTACTAGTACTGGTGCTTCCCCTATAGCTTTCTTAACATGCTCAAAAGACGCTTTGGCTTCAGCAGTCCATTTTACTTTGCTGTCCCTTTTTAGCATATCTGTAATCATTTTGATTATTTCAGCAAAGTTAGGAATAAATCTTCTCAAAAAATTGATCTTACCTAAAAAAGATTGAATCTCTTTTCCATTTCTATGAATATTAATCAGGTCAATAGCCTCAACTCGCTTAGGATCAACCTTGATTCCATCTTTTGAAACTATATGACCTAAAAGTTTACCTTCTTGCATAGCAAAGTGTGATTTTTTAGGGTTAAGAGACAAACTAAATTTTCTGCATTTCTCAAAAGTTTGTCTAAGGTGCATCAAATGTTTTGCATCAGAATTGGAAAAAAATGTCAGATCGTCTAGAAAAATAACAACAAATTTGTCTCTCTCACTGACGAACGCGATATCCATTGCTCTCTGGAAAGTTGCGTGTGCATTCATCAAACCAAAAGGCATTTTATCATACACAAAGGTTCCCCATGGAGTAGTAAACACAATCTTTTCTCTATTATCTTCATGAACAACAATCAAATTATATCCTGAGAAACCATCAATCATAGAAATTTTGTTAGCCCCTACTACCTTCTCTAAAATGTGGTCCATCTTTGGGAGAGGGTAGTTATCTTTAAGAGATGACCGATTTAAGTTCCTAAAATCAACGTAGAGTCTTATTTCGTCGTTCTTCTTTCTGACAGGGACCAAATTGGCCACCCATTCAGAGTATTTGAGGGGAACGATGATTTTTGCATCAAGGAGTTTTTTAACCTCCCTTTCTATCACTGGCAGAAGAATTGGGTTTATTTGTCTAAGCTTCTACCTAAAAGGTTTAATACCATGTTTTAAGGGAATCTTGTGTTCAATAACACAAGTATCATAAGTTTTTAGATCATCATAAGACCATGCAAAAACATTTTTATACTGTCTAAGTAACTCAGCGTATTTACTCTTTATTTGGGCCGGAAGGTATTTTGATATTTTGACCATTTTGGGATCTTCATTGGTTCCTACATTACAATCTTCAACTTCTTCGGGTTGGGGTCACAAGGTAGAATTTAAGATATATCATCATGGTCAAACAAGCTTTATAAGGGGATTAGGACTCTGGGAATTTGATTGTTTTTTAAGTAAGAGCATGCGATGATTTGCGATTTTATCTTGGAACTTCTCTCGGTTCTCTCCTTCCTACATAATCCAAGCAGGATCATTCTGATTTTCTTGATCTATGTGGGTCTCAGAAAACTCATCAATCATTTCCAAGAACTGTTTGATTTGTTCATCATCTTCAAACACTTTCCAGTGTTGAACATTGTTCATTATCGAAGGTCTATGTATCATCTCAATATGATATTTCAGCTTCAAAACCATAGGTGGTATGAAAGTCACAGCAGCTTTAGACAAAGAATCAGCTTGTTGATTTTGCATTATGGGAATAAAGTGAATATTAACGGACGAGAAGAAATTCTCTATAAGATCCCAGGCCCAATTTCTATACGATCTCAATCTCAAATGCTTAACTTGATATTGTTGTTTTATTTGTTTTACAATGAGTTATGCATCGCCATAAAATATCAGATTTTCGATTTTTAATTTTCTTGCAGCTTCTAATCCTAAAACTAAAGCTTCATATTCATAGACATTATTGGTATAATTGACCTCCCATTGTAATCTGTAAGATAAAGGAATAACATACTCATCGCCCGGTGCCACAAATAAAACTCCAGCTTCTGCTCCTTCGCAGGATGAAGCACCATCGAAGAAAATTTTCCACATCCCTTCTCTAACATTTATATTTTTCTTTGAAATTCGTATTTATTTTATTTTCTTCTTCTATACATTCTTCAAAATCATCATCTATAGATAATATACAATTTCCTAAGTCCTGATTAGCAACATAGACTGGGTAGTTATTGGGGTTTTGAGGGTCACTTACAATATACACCAGTCTAGTTTCTCTGTACAGTCAAGTGAATTGTCCACCAAAAATTGGAATTGTAGCATAGGTCATGTCTAGTTGAACCGATCCTCCTAACTTGGTGCCCCAAGATCTGGATAGAATCATGTTGTACTGGGTTGGAACGTCAGCAACAACTGCATCCATAAGGATACTTTTCACAAGAACCTGAGCAAGGTTTACAACTATATCTTTAATCATGCCTAGACACTTAACCTTTCTAGAATCAAACGAGTACAAATCTTGATAAGGTCTGGTGATTTCAAGGCCTATTTTTTCCATGATAATCTTAGGCATTAAATTATGCAAGGTTCCTGAGTCTAACATGCAATTGTGAAGTAAATGATTGTGCACAATCAATGTAATATAGAACGGAGCAACGAAATCTTTACTGCTTTCAATGTGTGGTCCGAACATGATTGTAGGTTTTTCGTCCTGCAAATTGATAACATCAACTTGACATTCAGCATCAGAAAAAGTTATTTCTTTAGCGATTTGTTTTTTATAGATCGGGTTCCTAGCAAGTTCAACTAGAGGCATCGTAATTTTAATTTTATTAAGTTCATTCTCTAAATTGAAAATCGCGATTGGTTTTTCAATTTCCCTGGTGTGAACTTCAGCTTCTATATCTTCTAGCTTCTTAGTTTGTGTTTCCTTTGTTTCAAATTGCTTTGTTCAAGTAGCTTGCGTTTCAGTTGATGGTTTTATGACTGCTGCCTCATTTGCTTTGTTTTGTGATAAAATATTTTTCGGTGGAATATTTATAGAACTTTTTTCTCTTGGCCTTAAATCGTATTTATGTTGAAGCTCGACCATCATTGAGTTAGCGAGAACTTTGTATGTAGAGTCCCCCAGATTGTTAATGTTCTCATCATTATTAAATAGAGATTCCAGGTCTAAGGATTTCTCATAATCCTGCTTGGTTAGGTGAGGCTCAAGATCATCATCGTTGAGGTTGTTTAGATCTTCCTCTAATTCCTCATAATCTTGCACTTCATCTCTCTGCATGAAATTTTCAGTTTCGAGCGGAGCTTGAATCTTTTGATCCTCATTTTTCATTTGTCTTTCTTGTATATGAGGATTAGGGTTTCTTCTGAATTGATTCCTAATGTATGGATCGGGTTTGGCTTGCTCTATTTCCATCTGGAAATTTTGTTTGATAAATTTTTAATAATTTTGGCCATCTCATCCATTTTTTCCTTTGCGGACTTTCCAGATCCAGAGGGTCGTGCATGTTCTTTAAAACGCCTAGGTTCTCTGGCTCCCATATCAACTTTAGTTTTCAACTTCCCAGATTCCATCATATTGGATTCAATTTATATAGCATCATCTTTCATGCCCGCTAAAGTAGTGGATCTCCTTTCTCTCAAAAGTAGAGCAAAATCGAAATCAAAAGCCCCCGCAAAAAGTGACTTTTGCAGCTGCTTGAGAAGGTTTAACTTTGGCTGGGATTTTGTGATAAAGTTTATTGAATATTTGAATGAACTCTAGGACTGATTCCGATGTCGTCTTTCTCAAGGCTCTAAATTTGGTTAAGTAATAGAGATGATCTTTTTTCTCACCCCATTGCCTTATGAAGGCAGTTTCCAGATCATTATATGATGGTATAGAACCTACTGGAAGTCCTCTGAACCAAGTTCTTACATGTCGTTCAAAAGTTTGTACCAAAAATCTCGTGTAAAAATCCTCGTGCTCAATCCGAAGAATATCAGCAAATTGATCAAAAAAGTTTATATGTTTTGTTGTTGTTAAATCCCCTTCTCCCGTGAATTTAGGGAGGCTCTTCATGTAATTTTCAGGTAAATTGTGCAGGACAACAGGAAGAACTAAGGGAGCATATCTAGCAACAAACTTATCAAATATCCTAGGGGGTTGAACTTGTCCCCCTGTACCTCCAGCACCACCAACACCAACACCTCCAACATCGACCATTGAAAGTCTAAGAGATTGAACTCGAGGACTAAAAAGGAGATTTTCAAAAACTTCAAAAGACTAATCGACTGGTCTTTCAACTACTTCGGGATGTTGTGAATGAAGTTCGGGAAAGTGATTGTGAGAAGATGAAAGATCTATATGAGGGGGAAAAGGAAAACTTGAGCTCGGCTCCTCAGGTTTACCTGATGTATAGATAGGAGAAGTAATACGGGAGGAATTTGGGTATAGAAAATAATCTTCAGGATTTCGGGAAACCGAAACTTTTACTTCGGGGAGGGAAAGAATCGGCTTAATATTAATGATATTGGGGATTGAAATGGATCCTTTGTTCTCACTGGTAAAAGTATCTATCAATGAAACATGGATGGTCTAGTCAATCTCAAATTTTATTTCGGGAATAATTACCTCTGGAATTTCAAGCTTAATTTCAAGTTTACTTGTTGATTCTTCTGCAGAATGAACTTGTTTAAATTTTTCTTTAGGGGCTAGTTCTTCAGCGGGAATTTTAACATTAACTTGCGTAATTCCTGGTTGATGGACCTTACCTGCCAATGCAGAAGTTTGTCTGAGATATCCCTTTGGTTTCAACAATTTTTTGAGATCCAAAACTGGTGTAGTCTGCTTTTCGTCTTGGTTTTCCCTGGTATTCTTTCGACCGAATGCCAGTTTTGTCTACGATGGAGTCGTCGGGTGAAAAATAAAGTAATCCTTACTCACGTATTCAATCTTTATTCACCATCAAAGACCAAAATTTGTCTTATCGTTCTCCCAAGGAAAAGTGATTTCGTTCCTCCGTCCCTGGCAATGGCGCCAAAAAGATGTTGTGCCTGAGATTGATTCTAAAGCTCAAAGAATAATGTCAGGCATCAAAGGTTTTAAATGAAATGTTTTTATGAGTGCTTATTTCTACCTTCAGTTTTCTGAGAAATTGTCTTTAAATGAAATTAATAATAAGACGGTACAAAGGTTGTATCTCGTTATCTGAGTCGCAATTATAATGTCAAATGATATAGAAAGATTTACAAAACTATTAAAACAAAGTCAGGTATCAATTACAGATAAGTCTCACCTTGTTTACAACAGAAGAAAAGCAGAAGATGTACCCTTGAACAAGATATAAAAATGCAGTAATTCACATAGATCACAGGTCTTGTTTTACTCATAGTAATAATAGAGGAAAAGATGTTTACTGAATGAACTTCCGGTATAACATGATCACAATAGATGTAGTAATAAATTGCAATCAATCACTCTTCAATAATTACAGAAAGAAATCCAGAGAAATGGAAACATAGAGGGAACACATAACTCAAACTGAACGAAACTTAGAATCTTTGTCTACACTTGTATTAATACTCAAAAGAGTTTCTATTTTACATTCAGCAAGAAGCAGCCTTGAATAGATCTTAAATCTATATATTTATACAAAATTTGTCACAACTGAAAATCGTTGGACTTCACACAGTATTTGACTAAAAATAGAATACATCTGAATAAAACAACAACATGCAAATATTGTTGAGTTTTGTTGGTGCATCCTCTGTCTCTTTGTTTTCTTGCAGATGCGCTTGCTTTCCTTTGATCTTTGAGCCAGGTACACATGTCATTAAGGCCACCCCAATCATTTGGCTTATTGTCTTGGCCATTTGATCTCATTGCCATCTGTCCCTTCGGGTGTGTTCAGTGGGGCAAGGAATTGCAACTGAAGTCATGGGGGGGGATAATTAGATGAATAGCTCAACGTTGGCTCATTAAGGGATGGATAACGGTTGCAGGGAAGACTAATTGTTCATGAAAATAATTATGGGGGAACAAGTGTCCAATGAGGAGGTGGGATGAGTGGATGCAAGAATGCGGGTGGTAGGGATAGACGGGGTAAGTGATTGTTGGAGGGTGAAAGGTAGAGTGGGTGGAGAAGGTGGATGATGTGCATGCTTTCTCCTTTTCTCTCAGCTACACTAACTTTTCTATGTTCAATGCATTGGGTGCACCCGTCCATTAATGTTACCACGAATCTTGAAGGTTCAATCCTTTCATTTAGTTCAAAAGCAAGCATCTTCTTCTATATTTGTGGCAGCTTCTCTTGGATCTTGTTCACCTCTTGGACTGTGACTTGAAACTGTGAACTTGGACTGACCAACTATTCATTGATTTTAAGCAAATCAATCTAGATCATCTCTTGGATGGTCGCCTGAGTGTTTTCCTTGTTCTTTCTGAAGCTTTGTTGGTTCATTTCTATCTCAATCTGCCCCAAGGCCCCTGAGATATTATTCCCTTCGAACTCAACCAACTTTTTATTTAATGAAGACAATGCCTCTAGACAAGCCTCTTTTACATTTCTGGCAAGTTTCTTGCCTTCTTCCAGATTTATTTCCCAAGATTTTACGACCATTTCGCTTCTTACTTGTTCAGAATGAGAGAGAAGGGTAAAACCATGGGTATTAGCTCTCTGCATCCATATGAGAACTTCTTGAAACTTAGACCGAGCTGAGTAGGCCTCTTTTTGATTGACATAAATATATTTTAGTGAAAGGTCTACTACCTCATAGCATTTCTAGATAGCATCTAATTTTAGATAGAGTTCTTGTTGGGCAACTTCCAGCCTCTCATTGACTTCTGATGCTTACGTTTTGAAGGTTGAAATGTCTATCGTTGTGTTCTTTGTTAGAGTCAATCTAGCTTGCAATTTCTCAATCAAATTGTCATGCTAAGTGATCAGTCCTTTGCTTGTCTATGAACTCTGGTAGAGCAACTCGAGGTTATCCTATAGTTGTTTAATTTATTGTTGATGACTAGCCCTGATTTGCTCAAAGTCCTGGTTCATACTGCTTCTGACAATCTTCTCTATTCTATATATCTCATTTTGCAATTGTTCTACCAAGAGGCATTTCTGTCGCAATTGTTCGGTTAAATTATGCACTGACCATTGATTGGTAGTGGCAAAATCCCCTAACGAACCTGCAACTTCTTTTGCAAACTCTGGACCATCATGGTATTTCCTGTCATACACCAGTCTTTGCTTTTAGTGATAACTTCATCCTTTTAGTGATATTCTCTCTTCACGTTGGCTTTTCATTTCTTGCTAAAAAAATAAATCTGAGGGAGACATCTCTTCGGGAAATATAGGACTAAGATCACCTACAAAAGTGAGTTTAGAATTAGGGTTTTTGAAGCTAGTCTGTAAAGGGGTTAGTGATGCAATGGGAGAAGCAATTTTCTTGGAATGTTGTTGTCGTGTTGTATTTGGGGTGCCAACAGAAGTAGACGGTGTTGAATGAGGAACAACCTGTCCCGGATACATGAAAGCTTCGAACCGAGCTAACACTTGTGGATCATTCAGTCCCAACAATGATGTTATTATTTCATGAAATAATACTTCCGGGATTTTTGGCACCTCTTCAACTTTGTGCTTAGTCGAGGAACTTGGCTCAGATCCTGTAGGCCTGGCTTCCTGTGAAGGAGGCATGAGATTTGAATCTCCATGGAATATCTTTGGTAAACTATTCCATCTGTGTTTTTGAAAGTCGAGGAAACTAGCTTGTTGGTGAGGGGGCATAACCTTGAATCTGCTTCAAATTTCCTCATAAGATCTAACTCCCCTGAACATTTCTTCATAAGGAGAATTTTCGTGGATGTATCGCTTCATGTTAAACTGAGCCAGATGATTTTCCACTATCTTATGTGGATCATGCTTCTTGAATTTGATGTCAACTAATTTGACATTCTCCGGGGCTGTGGCCTCAACTTTAGAGTGACCAAAATCTAATAATGTGAACATGCCAACTTGAATGCGGAAATTCAGCCAAACCTTACTCTAAGCTGCTTTCAACTCCTTTTTGATACCTCTTACTACTGTCTGGTATGCCACTTCTCTGCACACCAGTCTGTCGGGTAAAAACTGTGGGAGGGCATGAGGAGGAGCTGAACAACCAAATACTTTGATATAGGAGAAATTCTCCTCAATGAACCAATTTTCCAAATTGCCCAAGTTCCCCATAATCCTTTCTGAAATCTGGGGTAGCGGGTGACCATAAATAGCTATATGCACAGACACTACAACGTTGTGACAAATTTCGTAAAAGAAATCTTTGGCATTCTCTTCCCATAATTTGGAGTGATAGAAATGAATTGGTTCAGAATTGGCCGGGGTCCAATCCCAGTTCATCGGGGGAAAAGGGTTCATGAAACAAATGGCATCCATAACATATGCCGACATGTAAAAAGGGGCAGGCTGCCCTTTTGATTTTGTTGATTTATACTCAACGATTTCCTTGCCCAAATTATCAGATAACATTTTGGCCCAGTTAAAGGTGTAACCCTCAGCTACTTCATTCATGATGGATACCCACTCAACTGAGAAATGTGTAGGATTCTTCCCTC
Organism: Picea sitchensis; assembly: GCA_010110895.2. NCBI lineage: Eukaryota > Viridiplantae > Streptophyta > Pinopsida > Pinales > Pinaceae > Picea > Picea sitchensis. The sequence goes on along the minus strand of SNQJ01S0030519.1, from coordinate 52,671 downwards.
CGAACAAGCGACAGAGCATCATGACTACATACAACATATGAGTGTCTAAAGACACTGTGGTGTATATACCATGAGCGTCGGCCTTGAACTTTTTCGGATGTCCCCATAAGGTCTTGACTATATCATGACCATTTATAGCGTATTGGGTGCATTCCTTTCACTCAAACTCTAGAACAAATGCAACATTGTAAGTGTATTTAGGAGTAGGGGGAAGTTTGTACATTACTTGTAGGTTCTTTGGTCGGGAAGAGTTGACGATGACCTGTTGGTGGTTGATGATGCTCCTAGTTTGGATGTTGACATGCTCCAAGGCCCAATTTATCATATCATTGTAGGGTATGATTATTGGTCGTGCAACGATCTTATGCAGTTCTGACTATGCTACATGTCTAAGATTAGTTGTGAAGGAGTCATTGTCTTCTTAGACAGAATCGTCTTGACAGTTAATGATCTCATTCTCTAAGACATCAAAAACTTGCATCCAAGTTTTAATGGCGTCTGTAACTCGCAGAGTTGTGTCTGATAGAACATTTGCGTTTGGATTTGAATCATCACTCGATGCATCAAGCTTCTTTTCATATTGTCATGGTGCCATAACCCTCAAGGGAACAAAATTAGCTTACCCGTGACAAGAGAAGTCTGTAAGCTCTACACTGGATAAAAACTGCTAATTGCAAATGGTAAAAATGACTTTGAAATTTGAAGTGCTTTATTCAAAAAGTATATTGATCTTCGTATAACTTTACTCACAAAGAATTTATTAAACTTAATGGAATTCATTACCTGGTGATTCACAATCCTTATTTGAAATCATTATCCTTAATCAATCATAAATATCATTAATACTTTGACAGTTCACATTCGTGAGTTTTGGATGCGACAGGGTGGAAATCTCCCAAAGTTTGAATTTGCGAAGGAGTTAGTCTCTGAGTAATCACTTTTAAGTCTTAATTAATCATGCGGTATTAAATTTAAGTATTTCAGAAGTTCGGACTTCGAAAGTTTTGAACATAGCACAAGGGAAATTTTCCGAAATCCGAAACTGCGAAGTAATTAATTAACTCTTAATCATGACTCATTAAATTCGTTAACCGTTTTATTAATTCCTTGAAAACCATGTTTTACTTTTTGTAATTACTTTACTTCGATGCTTTGATAATCCGAGTATTGTGAAATCGAAAATTCCCGAAGAGTAATCTCTCGGAGTGACGTGGCAGGGATGATGTCATTATGAAGACGTGTTGAGAAAAGAGAGGCGCCACGTGTCACTTGAAAACGTGTGAATCATCCGACGTAAATGTCAAAAATGAGTGCCACGTGTCAACTCAATGAAAGGTTTTTAAAGGACACGTGTCCTATGACTCGTGTTCATGAGTTCTTTAGGAAAAGTCACGATTCGTTATCTTCAGGTTTCATAGTTTCGGGGTTTTCATTGTTTGGGTTTGCTGGAATACTAGAAGCGCAGAGCTGCGAAGCGACCGTTGAAGGCTTTTTTTTAAAACTCAGGCGCCTTCAAAACTTCGAAGATCATTAGGATTGTTAGATCAAATTAAAGAAACTCATCGACGGTAGATATTGTAAGCACCTTATTTCTAAATAATAACCAATGGATTTGATTTAAAATTAAAAGATACCTCTCTTAGTTTTTTGCTTTTTGGGTAAAAACGTTTATTTCTAAGAGATAAAATATAAAGTTCAAAAGCTCAAAATTAGGCGTGTTCCAAAAGTTGAGTTGTGTCATCTCATTTGGGGGCTGACTTATCTATGTAAAGGTTGTATTTCATAGAGAAAAGTTTGATTTTGTGGAGAATGGTCGATTTTGGGACTGTTAGAGGCCAAATTTTCTTGTTGTTAGTCGTATTTCTCTTGTTGAGCAGTGAAACCTTACTGTTGGGGACATGTTTCCTTGGTTAGGACATTCCAATTCTCTGTTGGGTGAGATCTGGCTATAGGAAGGTTGAATATCCCTATTTGGGCCTTATTTCCTCATCCTGAGCAGAGCCATTGCAACTGGGGAAATTTTTTATACAGGTTGGGTTATTTTTATGCTTGTTGGGGGTTGAGTTATACCCACAGGAACCATCTCTTATGTGTTGGACAAAATATAACCTAGTTGAGTTGAATATTGTTGCAGAGGAGGGGTGATTTATCATCGGGAAAACTGAGTATGAGTTGGAATCTAAGTTATGGGTGACAAGGATCAATTTTATAGAAGTAAAGAGGGAGTTTTAGTTGCAGTTACAACCCCAACATTACCTCTATTTTCCAGCCAGTATTTTCAAGGCATTTTGTGAGTTGTTTGTGTTTGTAACAGTTCTGACTTTAAGGATTAAATAAGTAATCATCTTGGTTTCTTTTCTCTCTTTGTTGGTTAAGCCCTTGTCATTCATAGTCATTATTGTCTGTTAATATGTGTCAAATTTATTTCAATATGTTGCCATATGTATGTTAAATATCTACATCAGAAAACACACATAAACTCTACAACAACGAACTGTTTGGCGAAATGTTTACATCACATAACTAAGAAAAAATTCCAAAAACAACTAGTGGGGATTTTACAGTGGAATAAGAGCTTGTGATCCTCCCAACATATGAGGGTATACAAGATTGGCTATGGCAAACAATAAAAACAATGCATGGAACAATAGAGACTGTGGTTCAAAGTGACAATGAACAAGGAATCAAAGACAATAAGAGCAAGATTAGAAGTTTACAGATTGTTTGAGGGAATATATGTCATTTAGGAGGCATTTCACACAACCATGTCATTCAAGGATTTTTGCCCCATCAAACATATTGAATAGTATGAACCCCAAGTATCAATGGACAAGAAGGTGAAGGTGCCAAGGAAAAAGGTACTAGTTTCTGAAGATTCTGATACTTCAAAAAATGAGGAAAATGTTGACTCTTCGTATTTTTCTTCTCCTGCAAATGAGCACATGGATGCTCATGAGGCCCTAGAACCTAAGACCACAAAGGATATCCAGGAAGACAAAGGAAAAAGATAGTGTTGATACAATTTTATTCCAGTAAAGTGACAATGCGGTTTGGGATGAGGAGCCAATTGATGGCATTGTGATTTGGGATGAAGAAGAACCAATTAATGGCACTAGGATTTGGGATGAAGAAGAAGGAAATGTTGTTGATGGTATGGGGGACACAAGTCTATTTGATGTTAACTTAGAGACCATATTTGATAGGCCTTGCAAAGGGAAGAGCTTCCTTGATGAAGCAATGCTTGGTCATGATGCCACCCCACCTTTTGGAGATTGCATGGTATCATCTAGTGATTCAATTAGGTTTGACGAGGGTAATGTTCTTACAATGGATAGAAAAATAGAAAATCAATGGTAGGAAATCCCTTGCCACTATGATGAATATTGTCAAGTCCCCATTTTTGGATTCCCCTGTTCGACGGTGGAAATGACTCTCGTGGCTCATCAATAAAGAAAAAAAAAAGTCAAAATTGGTTATGTAATGTCACTTAGTTAGGAGATGTTATGTATTTAAAGTGACATTAAGGAAATAAAGTAACTTTAGATTGATAAGTTACTTAAACATTATCTTAAAGTGAAAGAAAAAGGGGGATAAGGGCTATATTTGATCTAGTAAAAAAGGGGAAAGTTCTAGAAGTTATATTTGATTTAGTCAAAAAGTCGAAAGTTCTAGAAGGTAGGGAAGAAGGATAAAAGGAGAGGTGGAACTTCACTTTGCATCATTTATTTAAATTAATCTCTTTTGAGTTCTCTTGTGAGCCAAGGTTTTTCGTTATTTCTTTGGCAAAACCCTTCCACTATTGGTTTGGTTTCAGTGGTGCAATATCCACCCTAGCTAGACAAGGAGGAGGATCCTACGGGGCCTTCATTAGGGCTTCAGTTTTAGGTTTGTTTCAGTTTGGAGGAATATCAACTTACACAAGAGATTTGCAAAACTTTTTGGAGGAGGCCTTATTCAGATTTTGCGAGTACCAAAAGGATTTCGGGGAAACTGTGACAAGGGACATTCTCGTGGGTTAATTGTAGGGGGTCCCGTGATGCCCCGCTTGTTGTCCAACTTCATCCCGTGAGGACCTCTGCAATTTGAAGTTGCAGAGTTGTTTAGGTACGAGTGATCAGATTGTTGCAGAGTTGTTTAGGTACGAGTGATCAGATTGTTGCAGTAGGTGTTTTAGGAGTAGATCGATACCGCACCAATGAGGGTTAGATAGTCCAAAGAAGGACACATCATCTCTTGAGGAGACTACGACATTGTTCTAGGTTTTGGCTTGAATTTGTAGTGTTTATTGTTGAAGTTGTTGTAGCAGCCATTAAAGATCTATTATTGTTGTGTACCATATTCCATTCATAATAAAATGCCAATGTTGTCTATTTTAATCTATGTGTATTTGCAATATGTTTGACGAAATGGTTACTAGTAGAACACATGCGAATTATTTGTAGAAAGTTATCAATTGACTTGTAGAATAATAAAACATATGAATGCAAATTATTTGACACAATCCCACAAAGAGAACAATGCCATTGGACATCAAATATAATATCCTAGCCTATTAAGTATTGGGGATATTATAGTGGTATCAGAGTTGGTGATCTTTCCAGCCTGTGATTGCATAAGTCATGAATGGGTTACAAAGAAGGAAGAAATCAACAATGCATTTCATGGACAAGGGAATAAAGACAACTCTGGAATTCATGGATAAAACTTGGCAAATTATTCAACAAGCCAAGGGGATGCTAGCGGCCAAAAAAACATGCCTTACTTTCAGGAGTATCTAACATTGAGTGAAGAGATCTGTGCAACTTTTCCCTTTAAAAGCTTTTACACTCTCTAGTACAGAAGCTGGCCTAAGGATTTGGATGAAGATTATTTTAAAAGCATAGGGTAGGAAGTAAAGAAGGATGAACATGAAGGACGACGAGAGGATCATACATCTAGCCATGCAGAGGAGGTGTGCATAGAGGAATGCCAAACAACAGCCTATAATACATCATCAAAACTAACCAATGAGGCCAATGACACTAGTGTGCTAGATGGAAAAGATGAGGATAAAACATCTTGTCCTATGTGTGACTATGAGAATATGTTCCAATCAACCGATGTTAAGGATTCAACATCTCTCCCTATATATGATGTTGATGATGAGGATGGTTCAAGTGAGAATTCAACACCTCATCCTATTTATGACATGTATGATAATGCAAACATGATTGTACTTGAATGTGACAAAGATTGGGAGCTATGTGTGGAGGATGAAAATGAAGAGGTTGATTTAGGGGACGAGAGAAGATAAAAAAAACTTGTATGAGGAAGGTAGTTCACATTACACGACATCATCTAATGAGTCAATTGGTCCCTTGTGTGACATCCCACACCATGTTGATGAAATAACATTGCATGATTTGGAGAATTGATTATTGGTCACAGAGGAACAAGTTGTGCAGGTATTGATGAGGGAAGATGGTGCTCATAAATTTATCGAAGACCTTATGTGGAAAACCCAAATGGAAGAGAGGAAAAAGGGAATTACGAATGGAGTCACTAGTACCCAATTGTGCATCATCAAAGAGGCACTAGAGTAGATTAAATCTGATTATTTGTAGTTGTTCATGGATAGGGACCTTTCCCTTAAGTTCACTGAAGACAAGGAAAGGGAGATTGAGGAGCTTTGTTATCAGCTTAGTTTGGCATGCTCTTCATTGTTAATAGTACCAGAGACTCCATCATCTTTGACAACAGTGACACATGAGGGCATGAGTGTTAAAATTTTGGTATGCTCGTTTAAACATAGACAATGTCACATCATTGTCACCGAACCATAGGAATTCACATATGCCACCCCCAAGCTCACTAACCTTTACTTTGAATAATTATGAGAAGCTTACTCCAGAACCAACAGATAAACCCTAGCCACAATTGTTGCAACAAAAACACAATAACCATACAAGAAGAATGTACCTTTTCTCCAAGAGAAGTGCACAAGAGAAATACTCATGACTACTACACCACTCTTCCAGACTTGCACCCCTTCCAGTTGTAGTTGTTGCTCCCAGAATTGCACACCTCTAGCTGCAATTGTAGTCTTCTAGACTTGGCGCACTTGCTAAGTGAGTGTATACAAATGAACTAGGCAACTGCCTATTTATACTAAATTTTCCAGTTGACTGGGGTTGATTTCTCCTTCTAGATGTGTCTATTGCTTTAATGTTATTTCTCTTGAGGTCGACTTCTCTTCTAGGGTTTTATAACACTTGTTTAATGGTTCACTTGCTTACAAAATATTCTATTCTAAGTCAAAGGTTACGCGTGGAGGTTAATACCTCTCGTAACTACCAAAACATCAACACTCCCTCTTAGTTATGGAGGTATTAACTAAGATGTTCTTCATGTAGTGGTCTCAAACACATCCATCCATCTCACATGGCATGGGAAAAACTCACATGATCTTGCAGACCAATCTACAAGTAGCATCACCATAGCCACACATCTCATGATCAAACAGATCATGTCTCAAGTAGCATGGTCACACGACCATCTCATGATCAAACAGATAAGGTAACAAGTAGCATAGCCACACAAGCTATCCCATGATCAAATAGATCATGTCACAAGTATCATCATCATAGTCGCACATGATCTAGAATATGAAGTTGAGCTAGTTTACACACAGTTGTGCTACTACCCAATGCAAGCGGAGTTTGGTCAACTGAAAATTACCAGCTTACACAGAATATGGCATCTGGTTCATAAAGAACTGGTAACTTGTCATATCACACAGAATATGACATCAAGTTCATGAAGAACTAGTATCTCGCCAGCTCATACTGAATCTGGCATCTAGTTCATAAAGAACTAGTAACTTGTCAGCTCACACAAAATCTGACATCTAGTTTGCAAGGAACTAGTAACTTGTCATCTCACACAAAATTTGACATTTAGTTCACAAGGAACCAGTAACCTCTGGTTGGCACACCAGGAAACTGGTCCACAATGACCAGGAATCTAATCACAATGATTAGGCGATGTAGTGCACACACACTACCCATCTATCCCAAGGCTAGGAAACACCTCCAACCACACAAGTTGGCCCACCATCTTGAAAATTAGGTAACTAACCAGCCCTGAAGGCATGGCATCTGCTGACCTTGTGAGAGGTCATGTTGACTGGTGCGACATTCAGTAATGTGCATACTAGACTATTTCATTGGAGTAGCAATCTGTGTACCAGACTTTTTCACTAGAGTAGCAGTAACTTGGCATACTAGACTTTTTCATGGAGTATCCCTCTGCGTATCAGAATTTTTCACTGGAGTAGCAGTAACTCAGTGTACTAGACTTTTTCACTAGAGTATCCTTCTACGTACTAGAAATTTTCACTGGAGTAGTAGTAACTTGACGTACCAGAATTTTTCACTAGAGTATCCCTCTACGTACCATACTTTTTCACTGGAGTAGCAGTAACTCGATGTACCTGACTTTTTCATTGGAGTAGCCATATAGATTACTCTGACTGGTGCCACAGTCAGTGCTCGATCATGAATCACATGATGTCCACTCTATGCCACACTGCTACCTGGAGTTGCATCTGTAATCCATCACACTTCTGCAACACTTCCCACTGCATGGGGAGCACAACACTTCCTGTTGCGTCGGGAACACTTCCCGCTCCCTGGGGAACACAACACTTCTTGTTACGTGGGGAACACTTCCCGTTACCTAGGGAACACAACACTTCTTGCTACCTAGGGAAGTCCTTTTGAACCACTCTAAGCTTGTTCTTGAAGTACTCAAACTTCACCCTTGACAGAGGCTTGGTCAACACATCTGATATTTGCTCATCTGTAACGACATATTGGAGCTTCACTGTTCCCTTTTGCACCATATCTCTGATATAATGGTACATGATCTTGATATTCTTGGAAAACACTGGGTTCTCTATCAACTCCACACAACTATGGTTGTCACACTAGATACAGGTCGCTTCTAACTCAAGATCAAACAATTATGTAAGCAGCTTCTGAAGCCACACTGCTTCGCTTCTAGCTGAACACATTGCTATATACTATGCCTCAGCCGTACTGAGCACCACACTCATTTGCTTCCTGCTAAACCATGAGATCATAGCTGATCCCAAATTGAAGCAACATCCATATGTACTCTTCCTGTCTACAACACTACCGACTCAGTTCGAATCAGTAAAGCCTTGTAGGTTGTAATACCCCAAGGACGAGCCCCATTTGTATTATGATTTGTCAACATGTTTTGTAGGCTGGTGAGCTGAGAAATTATAAGTTGGTAGGCTTATGTGTTAGTAGGTCAAAGAGCCTAGATGCTTAAGGCCATGAGCCTGATTTTGTATGTGTAATTATGTAGATCATTAATAAAATATAAACATCGTTGTGTGTAGACCAACCATGAAGAAAGAGTGATGGGGATCTGAGCTTCTACAAGGTTGGGTAAGGGATGAGGCTAAGTGTTTGGGCCTAGGGTCTAAGCTAGGGGGCTTACCTCTAAAGGGGATAATAATTTATTATTATTTCCTAAAGGCTAAGGTGGAAAATTGACCAAGTGTTGTCCGAAGTTCCTGGAAAAAACGCATGCTAAGCGGAGTGCATGTAGCTCTAGGAAGATAGGTGTTGACTTGGGCGCATGTAGTTAAAGCTGAAGAGTCAGCTCGTTTTGGGGGGTTTGCTGGCCATTCTTCATGGGGGTTCGCTTGCCATTTTCCATCCTCCATCTAAACTCATTGGCATCTATCATCGACCTCTGGACATCCACGGTCATCCAGGAAACCACTCACGGGAGGGGGAAAACCGACCCGTGTTATCCTATGAAACCAACATGTTCGCACTGCCCAAAACGATGTTTGTACATTAACCATTTTGGGTTGCTTCCTTCTGTTTTTTTTGAACCGTATTGACCCATTGTTGTTGCCCTCATCTTGTTGGATCTGAGTCGAAGATTGACTAAAGAAATAAGTTTCCAGTCCTGTCAGCAACTCTCTCCAGCTGAGAGAGTGTGCTGAGGAGGTGAGTTCTCCTGTAGGGAGTCCCATAGCTGCTACAAAGCTCTGAGAATTCTGGTTTGGCCTGTTGCTGAAGCCCAAGGCAAGGGAGGTGAAGCATCCGATGGACTGTGTGACAGTGAAGGTGTATACTACTGGGGTGGGACAAGCATGTGGGGAATGAGAGTCTGTGAGCAGTGGGCGTAAGTGGCTCTTAGGAGTGAATCCTTCCTCTGAAACTGTGTGACTTCCTTGTTGACCTTGCCTAGCCTAGGAATCCCTTGCCCGATGGATTTTATTCCCAGCTCGAGGGTGACCTACTAGTGAGAGTGATGAGCAGTGTGGTCTAAGGCTGGGAGGTTCGTGGAAGTTCTGCACACAGTTGGTGGATTAACTCCAGTTAAAAGATAAGTATCATTCTGTGTTTAATTATGTATGTTATGCATGTCTCTGATTCTTGAATGTTATCATGTATTCCGTTGCATGTATGAATTGTTGTTAATTCCATTTGAGTCTATATGGTAGTAGTAACTATGTGATAATGGTTTTAAATTCGTTAAATATGCATGTTAGGTATACTATATGTTCCACAATGGTGTTTTCTTGGCCCATAATAGGTGTTTGCGTTGTAGTTTGGTATCAGAGCTAGTATGTGGAAGATAATGTGTTTTGGTAGAGTTGCCCGACAGTGGGGTTGGTGGTCGGGGACGTTACAGATTGGTATCAGAGCTAAGTAATGTGTCAGAGTAGTGGTGTTGCCCAGCCTGTGGATGGTCGAGTATGCTACAGTTTGGTATCAGAGACATGGTTTCAACACTGAGCCTGGATGGGCCATGTTAGTGCAAGTTCAAGAAAAAGTTTCAGAAAATAATTGTTTTCGAAATTTCAAGTGCAGAACGATGGTTCAAGCATTGATCTTGGATGGACCGGATAAGTGGTCATGATGATCAAGGTTTTAGGTAGAAATTGTGTCAAGAGGAACCAATTTTGAACTTCAGAGCATTCCTGAGTGCCAAAAAGTTACCTTGGTCGTGTTATGAATCTCAAGAAGTGTAGCGACATTGTAAAACCACGACAGACGTGGTATTAGGCCGCAGAGTAATGTTGGTCGTAGGATATGTTCGAAAAATAGGGGAATCCTTAACAACCGTCAAATCTGGAGAAAGTATAGGAAGGTTAACTTGAAAGCCTTACCGTTCGATCAAGCCAAGAATGGAAGGTAAGAAGCGTGATGAAGGGCAAATTAGAACCGTCAGATCTATGCCCAAATGGCTATGAATCGTAGATCTCACAACAGATCGTAACTTCAGAATTCGACAATCGGGAGAAGTGGGATGTGCTGATGCGCGAACTTTTGAAGTCTGAAGTCTGATGTGCCACCACATGGGTTGGTGACATATGTACTATGTGGACCCGGAGGGTAAAGAAACCTGAAAATTCAGAATTCGGGATATTGGAAGGAGGCAAGCGTGAAAATTTCGGAACCCAAAGCTCCTGAGATCCAAAGTCCGAATCTCTGAAGTCCTAAAGCTCCTATGGAAGAAGTTCCATAGTGGGTATCAGTTGTTGGATGCCGAGTAGTTGTGGATTGTTGATCCACCCCATTTTGCGAGTTCGTTAGTTCGGAACTTCGAGAGTTGTCGTATTGTGCTTGGAAGACTTCTGAATCCGTAGGCCCGAAGTTTCGAGTAAGAGCCTATCGATCTAGCGCTTGGTCACGGCCTGTGGTCACATGGGTTAGGGGATAAGAGAAAGGGGCTAGTGCTTGAAAATCTGTTCTAGAATGAAAGGAGCTATGGGGATTCTTGGTTTATCGAGAATCACAAAGAATGAATTCTGAACACTTTCTTGAATCATATTGGTTTATGAATACGGTGGAATTTGTTAAGGACTAATGGCCTGCCAAATTTCGTTGATTGCACGTTGTGTTGCAGAGTCAACGATTATCAGAGCCACACTGAATTGCCGCAGAGTGCAGAGAAATGGAGGAAGCACAGAATGCTTCTAGATCAGAAAATGAAGTAAAAGGAATGGATGTCCATTTGGGAGTTGAAGGATCGAACTCCAATGGGCATGGAGAAGAGATAGATAAGGAAGGGAGCATGATGAAAATCATTGAAATATTGCAGAAATATGCCCAGAGTCACCGAGCAAATAACAAAAAGCTCATGAAATCTAAGGAACAACGTGGCGAATTCAACCTAAAGTTGATGCGAAGCCTGGAAATGATAGAAATTAAATTGGATAAGGAGAGTGACTCCAGTAAATCAAGAAGCATTAATAGGCATCATTGCCACTCCCCGTAGCACTCTAAGAGGAGAGCACCGAGTAGCTCAAGCCCATCTCCTACCAGAAAGCACAGGAGATCGAGAGTGGATGAACTGAAGGGAGAAATGAACAAGATTAAGCCTCCTACTTTTGATGTAGAGCACAAGAAGGAGGAAGATGACGAGACATGGCTACTTGGCATGAGGAAATATTTCCAACTGCAGAATTATTCCCTCCATGCAAAAGGGAGAATTGCGATATATCAACTCAAGGGAAAAGCATGGGATCAACTTGTGCAGGTGAAACACATTAAAGAGAAAGATATTACTTGGAAGGAATTCAAGAAGTATTTCGAAAATAAGTACTTGACCAAGAGATACCATGACAAAAAGATGAAAAAGTTCTTTGAACTCAAGCTGGGTAGCATGCCCATTGATGAATATGAACGGAGGTTTTTGGAATTGTTGAAGTACGTTCCTTTCATCAAGGATGAGACTGTCAAAATTCAAAGTTATCTGAGTGGACTACCACCTTCCATCGGTGACAAGATCCAGTACGATGATCCTAAAACTATGGATGAAACCATAAGGAGAGAAAAATGCTTATATGAGCAACAAAGTGAAAAGCCCACTTTCCAAAAGGCTTGGGAAGACAAGAAGATATTCAAGATGGATCAGAGGAGGAAGGGAGCTAAGCCATCCTTTTTCAGAAACAATCCTCAGGGACATCCATCTTTTAGAGAGCCCAAGAAGGTTGAGGTAGGTGGAAAAATGCCATGGCAGACACCTATAGAATGTTGGGGTTGTAAAGGAAACCATAGGTACAGAGATTACCCCACATAAATGACAAAGTGAGAGCTATCCACAATATTCAGTAGGCAGAAACAATGGAGGACATGGGAAGTAGAATACCAAGGATCTATGCAGCCCTAGACAACAAACAAGCCGAGTTTCAATCACATATGATTGAAGTGGAAGGTATGATCAACAACCGACCCATTACTATTTTAATCGATTCAGGAGCTAGTAATAGTTACATAGATCCTAGAATGGAGGAAAGTTTGAATTTACCAAGAAGAAAACATGGAAAATCTTGGTTAGTACAGCTGGCTACATGAGCCAAGAGAAAGGTTGTGGAGTTGGTTAAGTCCTGTCCAGTGGACATGAATGGACTGAGCACAAAGGCTGAATTGAACATTCTACCTTTAGGTTCCTATGACTGTCTAATTGGGATGGATTGGTTGGACCAACACCATGCCATTTTAGGCTGTTGTAACAAGGCATTCACTTGCCTGGATGAGGAAGAGAATCAAAGAACAGTCCAAGGAATTCCCAGAGCAGTTGTTGTCAGGGAAATATCAGCAATGCAACTGAAGAAGTGCTACATGAAAGGTTGTCAATTATTTGCAGCCCACATGGAGGAAGCATCTAAGGATAAAGTATCAAATCTTGAGGACCATACAACGCTAAAAGATTTTGAATATGTATTCTAGGAGGTACCACGACTAATCCTGAAGAGAGATATTGAATTTTCTGTAAACTTGATGCCTAGAGCAGCTCCAGTGTCAAAAGCTCCTTACAGAATGAGTACACTAGAACTAAAAGAACTGCAATTGCAGCTTGAAGAAATTTTGAAGAAGGGATATATACGCCCAAGCATATCACCTTGGGTGCCCCAGTCCTGTTCGTGAAAAAGAAGGACAGGACCTTGAGATTGTGCATCGATTTCAGATAGTTGAACAAAGTGACCATTAAGAACAAGTATCCTTTGCCAAGGATCGATGATCTCTTTGATCAATTGAAGGATGCCAAGATATTTTCAAAAATAGATCTCAGGTCAGGATACCACCAGGTAAGAATAAAGGATGAAGACATTAGCAAGACCGCCTTCAGAACAAGGTTTGGTCATTATGAATTCATAGTGGTGCCATTTAGGTTAACAAATGCACCCGTTGTTTTCATGTGTCTAATGAATGGTGTATTCAGAGAATATCTGGACCAATTTGTCATAGTCTTTTTGGATGACATCTTGGTGTATTCCAAGTCGGAGGAAGAACATGAACAACATTTGAGGATGGTGTTGCAAGTGCTAAGAAAGCACCAATTGTATGCCAAATTGATCAAGTGCTCATTCTATCAAAAGCAGATCCATTATTTGGGGCATATCATTTCCAAAGATGGGATAGTTGTGGATCATGATAAGATAGAAGCCGTTAGAGAATGGTCAGTGCCAAAGAATGTAAAAGAAGTCAAATCCTTTATGGGTCTAGCTGGCTATTACAGAAGGTTCATTGCAGGGTTCTCGAAGATAGCTCACCCTATCACTTCCTTGCAAAGGAAGGAGAAGAAGTTTCAATGGACCGAAGAATGTGAGAGAAGTTTCCAACAATTGAAGCAGTTGTTAACCAGTGCTCCAATCCTGAGGATCACAGATCCAAATGTGGATTTCATGGTTTGCACAGATGCATGCAAAGAAGGATTGGGAGGAGTCCTCAACCATATTGGATTTGTAATAGGTTATGAGTCCATAAAATTGAAAGAGCATGAAAAGAACTATGCAACTCATGATTTGGAGTTGGCAGCCACAGTGCACGCTCTAAAGAAATGGAGACATTACCTCATGGGAAAGAGATTTGAACTTAGGACAGACCATCATAGTCTGAAGTATCTATTTGATCAACCAACCTTAAATGCTAGGCATAGTAGGTGGTTGGAATTTCTTTGTGAGTATGAATTTGATATCAAGCATATCAAAGGAAAGGAGAACAAAGTGCCTGATGCACTCAATAGAAGAGTTCAAGAACTACATGCTATGGCCATTAGCATGTATCAAACTGATATTAAAGGCAAAATTTCGGAAGCTGCAAATGTAGATTTGCAGTACATGGAATTGCTAGCAAAGCTACAACAAGGTATGATGCTATAGAAAGTGGAAGATTATAAATTGGGAACTGATGGAACTCTCCTGTACAAAAATAGAATTTATGTACCTAATTCTCAAGAATTGAGAATTATGATCTTGAAGGAAATGCATAATGTGCCTTATGCTAGGCACCCTGGCTATCAAAAAATGATGGCAGCAGTCAAGAGCCAATACTTTTGGCCAGGTATGAATTTTTTTTTTGCAGAATACATCGCTAGATGTATGGGGTGTCAGAAGGTCAAGACTGAGCATAGGCACCCAACAGGGTTGCTATAGCCATTGCCCATTAAGTGGTGACAATGGATTTCATCACAGGATTACCCAGAACAAACAAGCAACATGATTCCATCATGGTGGTGGTGGATAAGCTTACGAAAGATGCCCATTTTATTCCATTGAAGACCACTCACAAGGCTGCTAATGCTGTCGATATCTACATGAGGTAAGTAGCAATATTGCATGATATTCCCATGACAATTGTGTCTGATAGAGACCCAAAATTTACCTCAAAGTTCTGGAAGGGGTTATTCAAAGGGTTCAAAACGAATATGAACTTCAACACAGCCTATCATCATGAGTCGGATGGGCGGACAGAGAGGGTGAACCAAATGATAGAAGATATGCTAAAGATGTATGTGATGGACAAACCATCCAAATGGGAAGACTACCTACATTTGGTAGAATTTGCCTACAACAATGGGTATCAAGCCTCACTGAAGATGAGCCCATTTGAAGCACTTTATGGTAGAAAGTGAAACACTCCAATAAGCTGGGATAACCCAGTTGATAGAGAAATAGTTGGGCCAGAGTTTCTCAAGGAAATGGAAGAGAAAATGTTGAAGATTAAGTAGAATTTGAAAGCTGCCCAAGACATGCAAAAAAGTTATGCTGATAAAAACAGAACCCATAGAGAGTTTAAAGTGGGAGAACATGTTTTCTTGAAAGTGAAAACTAACAGAAGTTCCCTAAAGCTGGGAAAATGTTCCAAGCTGGCGGCCAGATATTGTGGGCCATTTGAAATCCTAGAAAGGATTGGACCAGTTGCATATATGTTAGCATTACATGCATCCATGACTGTACATAATGTATTTCATGTTTCATTGCTTAAGAAATATATACATGATGCTAATCATGTTATTGATTGGAATGTGATTCAGGTGGAGCAAGAATTGCATCTTGCAAGTGCATCCTGTGCGCATATTGGACCGGAAGAGAAAACAACTCTGGAATTGAGCCATAGGGCTTGTAAAGGTCCAGTGGACCTGGTACGGTCCTGAGGATGTGACATGGGAGCATGAAGATGCTATGCGGGCAAAATACCCGCATCTTTTTGAATATTTTGAAAATCTTGCTGACATTGTGTAAAGTTACATTGAGGACAGTGCAAAAATAAGGGGAGGGGATTGTAATACCCCAAGGATGAGCCCCAATCATATTATAAATTGTAAACATGTTTTGTAGGCTCGTGAGCCGAGCAATTATAAGCTGGTAGGCTTATGTGTTAGTAGGCTGAAGAGCCTAGATTCTTAAGGCCACGAGCCTGATTTTGTATGTGTAATTATGCAGATCATTAATAAGATATAAATATCATTGTGTGTAGACCGACCATGAAGAAAGAGTGATGGGGGAATAAGCTTCCACAAATTTGGGTAAGGGAGGAGGCTAAGTGTTTGGGCCTAGGGGCTAAGCTAGGGGGATTACCTCTAAAGGGGATAATAATTTATTATTATTTTCTAAAAGGCTAAGGTGGACAATTGACCAAGTGTTGTCCTAAGTTCCTGGAAAAGGAATGCATGCTAAGTGGAGTGCATGCAGCTCCAGGAAGACAAGTGTCAACTTGGGCGCATGCAGTTAAAGCTTAAGAGTTAGCTTGTGTTGGGGGGTTCACTGGCCATTCTCCCTGGGGGTTCGCTTGCCATTTTCCATCCTCCATCTGAACTCATTGGCCTCTGTCATTGACCTCTGGACATCCACGATCATCCGGGAAACCACTCACAGGAAGGGGAAAACTGACCTATGTTACCCTATGAAACCAGCATGTCCGCACTGGCCAAAACCGTGTTCGTACCTTAACCATTTTGGGTTGCTTCCTTCTATTTTTCCTTAACTGTATTGACCCGTTGTTGTTGCCCTCATCTTGCTGGATCTAAGTCAAAGATTGACTAAAGAAATAGGTTGTCAGGCCTGTGAGCAACTCTCTCCAGGTGAGAGAGTGTGTTGAGGAGGTGAGTTCTCCTAGAGGGAGTCCTGTAGCTGTTACAAAGATATGAGAATTCCAGTTTGACCTGTTGCTGAAGCCCAAGGCAAGGGAGGTGAAGCATCCGATGGACTTTTTGATAGTTAAGGTGTATACTCATGGGGTGGGACAGGCATGTGGGGAATGAGAGTTTGTGAGCAATGGGCATAAGTGGCTCCTAGGAGCGAATCCTTCCTCTGAAACTGTGTGACTTCCTTGTTGACCTTGCCTAGCCTAGAAATCCCTTGCTCGGTGGAGATTAGTCTCAGCTCGGGGGTGACCTACTGCTGAGAGTGATGAGCAACATGGTCTAAGGCTGGGAGGTTTGTGGAAGGTCTGCACGTAGTTGGTGGATTTACTCCAGTTAAAAGATAAGTATCATTCTATGCTTAATTATGTATGTTATGGATGTCTGTGATTCTTGAATGTTATCATGTATTTTGTTGCATGTATGAATTGTTGTTAATTCCATTTGAGTCTGTATGGTAGTAGTAACTATGTGATAATGGTTTTAAATTCGTTAAATATGCATGTTAGGTATACTATATGTTCCGCAGTGGCGTTGTCCTGGCCTATAATAGGCGGGTAAGCCATAGTTTGGTATCAAAGCTAGTCTGTGGAAGACAAGGTGTTTTGGTAGCATTTCCCGGCAGTGGGTTTGGTGGTCGGGGACATTACATATTGGTATCAAATCTAAGTAATGTGTCAGAGTGTGGCGTTGCCCGGCCTATGGATGGTCGGGTACGCTACACAGGCTTATCTCACGATCTGAAGCATATCTGAGTCCATAATCAATTGTACCCTTCAGGTACCTCATCGCATGTTTTGTTACAATCAAGTCAACACGTCTCCGCTAAGCCATATAATGACTCAATGTGTTCAACACAAAAGATATATCTGGTCTTTTGTTCAGACCAATCATCTATCTATATATGGTAGCATCCAATGTCTCTGAATATGTATCACTTAATAGATTTGGATTCGTCACCATCGATGTAGGCTTGGCATAAGAAAATCTCATTCAGTTTCAGCCACACCTCTAGACCCAATAAATAATGCATCATACCTAGGTCTTTCATCTTGAATTATGTAGCAAGATTCCTCTTACTTTCAGTGATGAGCTTCTTGTCTCATGTTTAGAAACAAGTCATCCTCATATAACAATAATATCATTGTTCCACCATCCACAACCTTGTAGTAAAGGTTGGAATCTTCTTTACTCTTGGTAAAGCCCAAGCTCATCAGGGAATTGTTTGATATGGCATATCATGCCCTGGGTGCCTGCTTAGGCCCAGACAAAGATTTCTTCAATCTGCAAATATGAGAGTCCTTCTCATGTATCTTGTGGCTACTCTATGTATACTTCTTTTGACTACTGGAGCAACTGTCTCGTCATAATCTTATCCCTCTTGCTGGGAGAATCCTCTGGCCACAAATCAGGTTTTGTACGTCTCTATGATGCTATCAATTGTTAGAATATGATGGATGTGCTCATTTTACCATAGACAATATCACTATTGTCACCCAACCATAGGCCGAAGCCACCTTACGAGCACCTTAACCTTGACAGATAATCATTTTGGAAGCAAACCCTAGGCTAGATAGCCAAACAAAGGGTGGCACACCTTTCTCCAAGGACAACGCACCAAACAAGAGATGATCATATAGTCCAAACCATAACCAAGAGATAGTCCAAGCCAAAACCTAATCTCCTAGTTGCAGCAGTTGCAACGACAACTCTCCTCCAAACTTGCACACAAACTGGATAACTGCAGTGTGCACAAGTGTTGCTTCTGTAGTTTTGAGAATGCCTGCGAGAATGAAGACTGGACTCCTATATTTATACTAAATCTGGTAGACTACCTGGGTTGACTTCTCATTCTTGGTACTAATTCTTTAGTATATATTATTTCCTTTAGCTGACTTCTTCTCTTGGAGGCTAATAACCTAATACAAGTCATTCCTTTGAGCCGACTTGTCTTCTAGGGTTATTGACCAATCAATTGGGGTTTCTTCTTGCTTCCCAAAATATTCTATTCTCGTCAGGTTTACACATGGAGGTAAATACCTCCTGTAGCTACCATAATATCAACATTTCCTCCTAGCTAGAGAGGTATTGAAGGTAATGGTCTTGAGCACAAACACACCATTCACCTGGTAGCATCATCATAGTCGTATAAACTAACTCTTGATTAGATCATGAGCACCATCATCACTATCAGTGTTATCAACTACATCATCTCTCGAAACCATACTCCATCCGAGTAATCAGACATGATGTTGGATAAGTCACTCACTCCACAGAGTGACACAAGAACCATTCTTCTAACCTGGACATGTGTCCTAGAAGAATAAATGTCTTGAACCATTTTCCGTCTCGGGAAACTTTGTCCATTGATTATCCATCTAGCTGATAATCATTTCGAACAGTACTGATAGTCTTCAAGGCCGTTAGAACAATGTCATTCAATAAAACACAACTGTGTCTATCCATAGTAGTATACAACTACAATCCAGTGGTACACTGCCACACCAAGTAGCACACAAATACTTAATCAGTGACATATAGTCACAATCAGTGGAACACATCCACCACAGTATACATCTATTGTTTGGAGACATACAGTCTCCATAACAATCATTTGATATCAATCTACACAGAAAACATTGTTATGATATAAACTGAATCATCTGGGCCATTCTTCTACTCACATCTGTGAGATCTGGAAGAGCATCTGCCCTCAGAAGGTAAAACGTCAATGATGAGTTATCTGGACTATTCTTCTCAAGCAAGGAAGAATAACTGTCTCGATTTTTGAGCCTGGACCATTCCCTATCCTAGGCCATTCCACCGACACTAAACAAAGGGCAACCTGGAGCGAATGAATCTGCCCTAGGGAATGCCTGTCCCTAATTGTTGAACCTGGACCATTCAGCTATTTGGGCCATTCCTCCACCACTAAACAAAGTTCAACCTGGAGAGAATGAATCTGCCCTAGGCAATGAATTTCTGGACCATTTCCTAAGGAAATGACTATCCTGCACCAACCTCCAAAACAGACCATTCTTCGAAACTGCTCACAACTGTGAGCTTCAAAAGAATGACTGTCCGGTGAGGCAGACCAGTCTTCTTGACCACTACTAAGAGTGACTGTCAAGAAGAGAGACTATCCTAGACCATTCCCCATGTTAACCATAATGGGAAATCGATGTCTATGGTACATCAACAATCCATCGAACCATTTTCATTACGAAAATGACCGTTCGATCTAGACCATTTTTTGAACTGGAAAATTTATGTCCATTAGAAATTTCAAACCAATTTCCGAACTGGAAAGGAACTGCTCATCCTGGACCATTTTTTGAATTGAAAAATGATTGTCCATAAATCAATAACACCTCAATGATCCCTCCCAACCTGGGAGTCATCTCTTCCTTTTTCAATAAGGAAGTCATCTCCACAAGCTCTAGCTTGAGTACATAAACTCTTTCATCTTGGACAAAGGATTTACCAAAATGTCTGCTTATCTGCTCATCTGTGGAGATGTATATTGGAGAACCACTTTCCCTTTCCTGGACTTCATCACGGGGAATGTAATGCTTCACCTCAATGTACTTCGGTCTTTCTGGAACACTGGTCTTCTCTGAAGGCTTCATATAGCTCTGATCAATATAGTATATCAGTATTGGATTCATCTTTGTTTCCTGCTAGCTCATAACATTGTGGCAAGGGTCAAACTGGAACATATCCATGTGGCACTTCTTCTTTCATCATGAGAGTTTGTCATGGATTAGCAATCCATCATCCTGGACTTCTGAGTAACCATTTTGACTTTTATCATAGAAGATTTTCACCACGCTTTTGTTGTGCATGAGAAGCTTTGCACCAAGTCGTTTGAGTCCATACAAGATCTTCTTTCATCTGCATACAAGGGTCTCTTTCTGGTATACCTCAAATCCTTGAGGTTGCTCTACATATGCTCTTGTTCAATTATTCCGGAGAACAATCTTTGCATTTATCTGATGTCAATTCCAACCCATGAATATTGTGGACGATATAATGGCTCATGTAGAGGTATATCTAGTTTACTAGAACCAACAATCATCATAGTCTTCTCCCTCCATCTGGGAGAACCTCTAGTTCTGGATATCACAATACATTCATGAGTCTTCCATACACTGTTCTTCATCTCAACTTTCACTTCCTCTGCTTGATTGCTTTTAGTGAGTTTAGATCAGGTTGGTAGTCTTGTGATCCTTGATATAATGACTGGTTGTTTTGACTTTTCTCTCTCTTGGAATCTTCATGTTCTTCCTCATGTTTCTCTTTTAGCTCTTAGGTCCATGGAGTTTTCTATAGATTCCATGCCCTGAAGATTCCAACTTCTTCCTTTCATCATAGGATCATGGATGTGGATGGACAACGAGGGATACTTTAAGGTTTCTTTTCGAAGAAGACTTCTTCTAAACTCTAACTGAACACGTACTGCTTTTTATGGCTACTACCATGGATACATACTTCATCATCTTCAATGGATCATAGGATTAGCTCCCTCCTAATCCTTGCTTCATGTATGAGTGCATGTTTTTCTTTTGGAAGTATATAATCGGTTCCCTCCATCTAACATAATCCACACTTCCATATGCATCCTTATTTCCTTCTGCAGGGTGTCATAAGTCTTTCTCCAATTTCTTCTTGATTGTTGACTTCTTTCTGTCTTTACTTCTTCTCATTTTCTTCAAGATTGATTCTGATTTCGACTTATCTTGCAGATGTTACTTATGTAATAACTTCCACATGAATTGTTTGATTCACTTCATCCTTTCATGTGTATTGTCTGACTTGTAGTCATAATGATAGAAATTCTTATCTTGTTGTTCTTCCATAGGTATAGTTTCTCTTGGAACATGTTATATTCTAAGAGATAAATATACAAGATAAGTACAAAGACTATGCAAACAATATATGTACAAGAATTATGAATTATATTGTTACCTTGTCTTTAGAGGAAGAAGTTTGTTTAATCATACTTGGTCTTCCTTGAGGGTTTCCTTTCTTCGACAACTGATGCTTCATGTGTCTCCTTCCCTTTCTTTAGCTTGAGACAATGATTCTTGTAGTGACCATATTTTCGATAGTTGAAGCATTGTATTTCCTACATATCCTTCTTTTGATTTGGCTGCTTCCCAAACTTCCTTTTGTTCCTGGAATTCTTGAATCTTTCTATGAAGGATTGATCATCGTATTTCTTTTCAGGCTTCTCTTTTTCACTAATCCTTGATTCTTCTTGTGCACAACAAGTCCAAAGTTCTTCAAATGTAATATACTCCTTCCTTGTATTCATGCTTGCGGCAAATGCATCCCATATCTTGGGAAGACCATTGATTATTATATTTACCAGTTCCTTCTCTAAAGTGATCTCTTCAATAGCTTGTAGTTGATCTCTTAACTGAGAGATCCTCAGAAAGTATTATGTTATGCTGTCATCATCATTCATCTTCATATCATGGAGCTCATTCTTCAGACTCATTACTTGTCCAATGTTTATGACTAAGAAGAGGTTTATCAGGGCATCATACATCTTCTTAGATGAATCAAGATGGGAGGTGTAGGGTATCAGGTGATCTTTTATAGAGTCCACTATGATACTCAAGGCAACTTCTTCATAATTGCAACGTTCTATGGTTCCTTCTCTTTTCCTTCTTCAAACTCTGGTTCCATGATCTTTCCTTTCACGATATCCAACAATTTATTCTTGGCAAGGATGAGGTTAATCCTTGTCTTCGACACTTTGAGGTTAGAAGCCCCATCTAACATGTTTTTTGACTTCATAGAGTAAGTCATGGTTGCCTTGACTTGGTCAACCATATTTGACCAAAAAATCAAACTTGACGTCTTAGCTTGCTGAGAGTACCAGGAGATGCACTAGGCTAGGGCGCACTGGTCTATCCAGAAATTAGGTCAATCCCTTCACTTAAGGTGCCTGAACAAGAGGGTTAGGGCTTCTGCAACTGCACCTGCTAGTAACCCTAGCGACAATGCTTTGGTGTCTGCTCCTGCTAGAAACCATAGCGGTAGTTCTTCAACAAGCTTAATATCCTTATGGCTATGCTCCCTTCCAATGGTTAGACTGAATGAAGGGGGTGTGGGCCCATAACCTGTTAGAATATGATGGATGTGCTCATTTTACCATAGACAATATCACTATTGTAACCCAACCATAGGCCAAAGCCACCCTCCGAGCACCTTAACCTTGACAGAGAATCATTCCAGAAGCAAACCTAGGCTAGATAGCCAAACAAAGGGTGGCACACCTTTCTCCAAGGATAGCTCACCAAACAAGAGTTGACTAGATAGTCCAAACCATAACCAAGAGATAGTCCAAGCCAAAACGTAATATGCTAGTTGTAGCAGTTGCAATGACAACTCTCCTCCAAACTTGCACACAAACTGGCTAACTGCAGTGCACACAAGTGTTGCTCTTGCAGTTCTGAGAATGCCTATCAAAATGAAGACTGGCCTCCTGTATTTATACTAAATCTGGTAGACTGCCTGGGCTGACTTGTCATTCTGGGTACTAATTCTTTAGTATATATTATTTCCTTTAGTCGACTTCTTCTCTTGGAGGCTAATAACCTAATACAAGTCATTCCTTTGAGTCGAATTGTCTTCTAGGGTTATTAAGCAATCAATTAGGGTTTCTTCTTGCTTCCCAGAATATTCTATTCTCGTCAGGTTTACACGTGGAGGTAAATACCTCCCGTAGCTACCATAATATCAACATCAACGACATGTTTTATTTTGTAGATCAATTTGGAAGTCACCACTGACTTCCCTTCTGGTCTCAATATAAAAATCCATATCCCAATCCTTCTGATTCACTTCCTCCTCTGTCATTGAAACAAGGGAATCATCCCAGGAGATCTCACATCTCCTAGAAGTCTCTGAAGCTATGATCTAGCCTCCTCAACTCATGGTACATGTCTATCATTTCTGGAAGATGTCTCTCTCTCCCATATGAATATGAGGAGGAATGCTTTATGAATGAAAGTATCTAAGCCACTAAATCTCTCTGAGATCAAGCTCACTATGAGTCTCCATGCTCCCTCTAAATCTTGACTCCCTCTGAGTCTATATAATCTATAGATCCATATGCTCCCTCAGTATGCGATGATTTCTTCTGAAGTCTCCTATGAATGGTCATGGGGAGGTTTCTCCTCCCCACTGGATCATGAGGTTTTACTCCCTCTTAACTCTAGCTCCTTCTAAGTTGGTATTTGGTGGAGCCGCCTACCTCACCACTGGTGGAGCCATCTTCTCCTCACGATATGGATTATCAATGATATATGTCTTTGCATCCTACAAAGTGTCACAGGACCATGTTGGTCTCTTCCTGGTTACTACAACGATTCTAGGTAGGCCCTTATAGTTCTACTAACTCTTACTAATGATTTGAAGAGTGATCAACTACAATATAGGGATTTGTTCGGTTATCTTTGGAGACTTCTACTTCTTACAATCAATCTACATATGAGATACTCTGTATCTTGCAAAAGTACCCTTCTTGCCATAAGGTTTTGACTTCATCCTCTTCGGTACATGGATGTATACGGTCGTGTATACCACTTCTTATCTGGATAGTCTGCTCCATGTTTCAAACTAGAGACCATATATTATGTTGCCTCCTGCAACTATACTATATCTTCCCTCAGAGTTATCACATGTGACCTGCCTAGAATAATACCAACAACAAGGGAAAGCAATATACAAGAATAATACTCTTATAATAACAATAAAAATAATAATGACAACTATTGTCACAGTACCTCCTTCTTAGAGCTATCACTTGTGACTTGCCTGGAACAAGAGCCAAAATAAAAATACAAGAATAAGAAAATGGGAACAACACTCTTCTAGTGTTGGGACCAATCATTCTTCCATGGTAACGTACCGGGAACAAGAAAACAAGAACAACAATATTTCCATGGTAACCTTCATGGAATTGACAAGATAACCTGTCCGAGACAAGAGCAACAAGAGCAAAAGTATTTCCAATATAATAACATTTCATAAGAACGTATCTATGTTAGCAAGAATAAAAAACAATTTCATGGTAATCAACATATCATTACCAAGGTGACCTACCTGGAAGCAAAACAAGAAGTATCTCCTAGAGGAGATGTTAGTTCATCTTGCAAACAAGTACAATAAGCATTTATATCAATAGTACTCACATGCTACCAAGTATTCATTATATCTAGCAGTAATAGAACCTTTCAAGGATTGCTAACTATAATGTAGCTATTATAAAACTTGATATGTGCAAATTGGAAACTTATCAATTTAATCAATCAAACTTGGACCCTGGAGTCTTATCTTTGAGAATGAGTGTTGTTGCTTTCCTTCTGAGTCTCCTTCACTAAAGATGACAAGTATTCTCTCCAACCTACCCCCTATACTAAGACAACAAGCTTTCCTGACATAAATATGAGTTAGGGAATATAATGCAAGTAAACTCGAAAATCTCAACCTTAATCAATCTAATACTTTGACTAGAGTCAACTTATAACTTTAACTTTGACCAGAGGTTAGTATGATAGTCATAACTTCAATAGATGATAATACAACTAGATGTTCAAAAGATCACAATAATGCCATAATAGCTAGAGGCATATAAAAACAATCAACTTGAAGTGTGTTGGACCTTAGATCCCTCGAGATCTACAATTGTTGCTTGGACAAAAGA
Organism: Picea sitchensis; assembly: GCA_010110895.2. NCBI lineage: Eukaryota > Viridiplantae > Streptophyta > Pinopsida > Pinales > Pinaceae > Picea > Picea sitchensis. Next base: position 27,494 of record SNQJ01S0030519.1, on the reverse strand, counting down.
TCCCTTCTCCTGTAAGTACCCTTAAGATAATGATACGGTTTAAACATATACAACTACAAACCTCCGGAAGTAGCAACAAACAATGAGAACCTTAAATCTTCAAAGTGCTCCAACTTGCAATCTAAAGGTAGTTGTAGATGTGCTAGGGTAAGGTGCACTATGACAACCAAAGATTAGGCCTAACGTTTCATAGAAACTTCACTCATCCAGAGGAACTGTAACTAGTACTGCAACTAGTGTTGTAACTGGTGCTGCAACTGGTGCTACAACTGACACTACAACTGGCATGAAGGAACTGGCATTGTAACTGCAACTGGTACTGCAGACATAGGGTTTTATGAGGAAACCCTAATTTCTCAACTTAGAAAAATTTGTAGATATTTTACGGGGAAAAGATGCACCCTACTTAGGTGACCTTCTTGGTGGGTTTAGTAAGTGCTCAACAAACTTGACAATGGGGTAAATTGAGGATCTTCCTTCTAGTGGTTAGACTGTTACGAAGGAAACCAGCTCTGATACCATGTTAAAATTTTGGTATGCTTGTTTAATCATGGACAATGTCACATCATTGTCACCCAACCATAGGCATTCACATATTCCACCCCCGAGCACACTAAACTTTACTTAGAATAATTCCAACAAGATTACTCTAGAACCAACAGATAAACCCTAGACACAACTGTTATAGCAACATCACAATAACCATACAAGAAGAATGTACCTTTTCTCCAAGAGTAGTGACAAGAGAAATACTCACAACTGCTACACCACTCTTCCAGACTTGCGCCCCTTCCAGCTGTAGCTGCTACTCCCAGACTTGTGCACCTCTAGTTGCATCTATAGTCTTATAGACTTGTGCACTTGCTAAGTGAGTGTGTACAAATGAACTAGGCAACTAACTATTTATACTAAATTGTCCAGTTAACTAGGGCAGACATCTCCTTCTGGATGTCGTGTCTATTACTTTAAAGTTATTTCTCTTGAGGCCGACTTCTCTCCTAGGGTTTTCTAACATCTGTTTAATGGTTCAATTGCTTCTAGAATATTTTATTCTAAGTCAAAGGTTACACATGGAGGTTAATACCTCTCGTAGCTACCAAAACATCAACAATGAGTGGTACTCATGATTTGAGGGAGGATCCTCTTATGACGATTCCGCATGAAGAGCATTCAGAGTTGCCAAGGTTTGAGGAGAGATTTGACACAAAGGGTTTTGGTTGTGCACCTATTTTTGATTGCAGGGAACATGAGCCATTTCTTTTAGCTCTAGGATTAGCTATAAAGGAGGTAGTTAAGAAAATTCCTTGTGCTATCAGACATGGTAGTATATGCACTAGTTGATTGGGGGTTTGAGTATAGGACATATGTGGATACATCACTTTGGGATCTAGGTTCAATTGATATTAGTTGAGTGATTGATACAATGGCACATATAGGATAAAGGGTGGTACATGATGATACAATGGTATGCAATAATATACAATAATATACAAGGGTGTGCAGTGGTGTACAATGGGGTTTTAAGACGCTTTCCCCAGGGAGACCTCAAGACAAGGACTTTAGACATATCATTGAGTTTGGTTCACCCAGGATTGATGAGTGGATGGATGAGCTTCATGGAGAGTAATATTCCTTGGAGATTGATCTTCGATTGGGATATCACCATAGCAGGGACAAAGAACAAGATACCCACATGATCTCTCTTAGATGTTACCTCGAGTCCTTGGTGATACCATTGAGGTTGACCAACACACTTGACATTTTCCAATGTTGTAGGCAATGGCAGTGGAATCCAGTGCTATTTTCTAATGCCAACGATATATTCGGCAGGACATGGAGGGTTCACCTAAGTCAGATGAGTGAGGCAGGTAGGATATGGCCATGTCAGAGTTCTTTCATTTGGGCTCTTTGGCCAAAGCACAAGAGGAGATCTAGATTGTCTTGGATTAGTTCACAAAGATTTCAACTGACAGAGTGGTGGATGGCATTATCCACTACAAAGGTCACACAGGTGTAGTCCCTGAGTCGACACTTAGGGAGAATATTATGAGGGTTATGTGTGATTCACCCTTGTCAGGGAGTTTTGGGTACTCGTACTCGTATGAGGCACCATAGGTGATAGGGATACTTTTGAGGGAGGTGTTTAGACTCCACATATTACTCGAGTACATTAACGGTGATTGAGATAGCATATTTCTTGGTGTAGTTTGGTAGGGGCCGAACATATTAGAAGGCATAGAGTTGATTCCCAGTACTTGGGTTTCGCTAGATGATGGCATACTAGGGACATGGCTCATTTTGACTCCAATGGTTACCAGTATGGTACAACAACAACTAGCAGGTATTGGGAGTAGTGGACTTCCAATTTGGTGGTGGGATATGGGTATTCATCTTAGTGATAGATTGATTCAGATGACGATGATGATGATCGAGATATCCATGATAGTGAGTGGTCTAATTTATTTTTGGGATGTCAGTAGAGGGGAGGTTGAGACTTACTCTATATGGCAGGACAAACTTGAGGTTGGTCTTGGATTTGCAGACTTAGACTTCACTGACACACCTTCATAGGGGAGGATTCAGGATGGTGGTTTTAGTCCCTTCAGGGAGATCATATTGGGGTTCCAGGAAAGGAGGATGTAGACTGGGCGTTTTGGTTCGACGGTGATGATCAAATTGGTCGAACATTAACATGGTGGTACCTTTATGGGATTAGTTTGGGACCCTGGGATTACATTGTTTGACAATTCAACTACTATTAGAGGTTTACTTTTGGGAGGCTTAGGAATGGTTCTTGGAGGAGTGGTCTTCTGAGGAGTTGACCGAGTTTATGCAGCTTATGATTGCTTGGCTTATCAGGAGCAGTCAAGTGGATTCTTGTATTAACACCTTACAGAGCAATGCTATGAGTAGAGGGTGCTTCACGTCATACATGCTAGTTTGGGACCGTTGTGACTTTCTTGTGTTCACATGGAGGGACTTAGACAATATGTTGGGATATTGTCTAGACAATGCTTGGATGATTGCAATAGGCTGGGGGTGCTGGAGTATTATGAAAGCTTTGATACTTGGAGACTAGGTGTCGTGGATACCCTATAAGTTTTTGACCACATAGAATTCTCTGTGATGTCTGATTTTCAAGGTTGTTTAGTTGACTTCATTAAGATACATTGGCTGGATATGATCCTCGATAGTGGGGGCGATCCTTTGAGGCATTACAACTTGTGGATGCAGGTGTGGAGGATGTAGTTTAGGCAGGATGATCAAATATTTATGATCAGGGTGGTGCAATGACAACATGATGAGTCCTTTCTAGTGATAGCATGGGACCTTAGGATTTTATGGGTTGACAATTTGGTAGCTGGTACATATAAGAGAGTGAGTGCTTACTTTGAGGAGCCTATTCATATGGCATAGTGGATCCATTTCCTAAATGAGACATTCTATGAAGAGTGTACTTAGTCTTCACAGTATATGGTTTCTCTAATGATAGGTGGCCTTTTGGGGGGCCCTAGTGTTAGCACATCTTAGGACAATATTGTGGGCGATAGGTGCTTCACATCTTTCAGATGGGTTTGGGACCCAGGGATCATCATTAGTTTCAGTTTGGTTCAGTTTGTCGTTCCCATGGGTATGATGGCATTGCTTGAGGACAAGCAACCTTTGGGAAGGGAGGATTTGTCATGTCCCCATTTTTGGATTGCCCTATTCGACAGTGGAAATGACTCCCGTGACTCGTCGGTAAAGAAAAAGAAAGTAAAAAAGGGGTTATTTAATGTCACTTAGGAGATGTTATGTATTTAAAGTGACATTAAGGAAATAAAGTAATGTTAGATTAATAAGTTACTTAACTGTTATTAAGAGTGGCTTTTAATCTTAAAGTGAAAGAAAAAGGGGGATAAGGGTTATATTTGATTTAGTGAAATGGGAAAGTTCTAGAAGTTATATTTGATTTAGTCAAAAAGGGGAAAGTTTTAGAAGTTATATTTGATTAAGTCAAAAAGGGGAAAGTTCTAGAAGGCAGGGAAGAAGGATAAAAGGAGGGGTGGCACTTTACTTTTCATCCTGTATTTGGATTAATCTCTTTGGAGTACTCTTGTGAGCACTCCAAAGAGATTAATCCAAAACCCTAACAAAAAACCTTGTCTCACAAGAGCACTCCAAAGAGATTAATCCAAATACATGATGCAAAGTGAAGTGCCACCCCTCCTTTTATCCTTCTTCCCTGCCTTGTGAGCCAAGGTTTTTCGTTATGGTTTTGAAAAAACCCTTCCACTATTGGTTTGGTTTCGGTGGTGCAATATCCACCCTAGCTAGACAAGGAGGAGGATCCTACAGGGTCTTCATTGAAGCTTCAATTTTGGGTTTGTTTTAGTTTGGACGAATATCGCTTTGCACAGGGGATTTGTGGAACTTTTCAGAGAAGGTTGTATTTGGATTTTGCAAGTACCAAGAGGGTTTCAGGGAAACCGTGACAAGGGACATTCCCACGGGTTGAGTATAGGGGGTCTCTTGAGGCCCCGCTTGTTGTCGAGCTTCATCCTATGAGGACCTCTGCAATCTGAAGTTTCAAAGTTGTTTAGGTATGGGTGACCGAATTGTTGTAGCAGGTGTTTGAGGAGAAAATCAATACCTCACCAGTGAGGGTTAGACCATCCAAAGGAGGACACATCATCTCTTGAGGAGACTATGGAATTATTACATGTTTTGGATTGAATTTGTAGTGTTTATTGTTGAAGTTGTTATAACAACCAGTAGAGATATATTATTTTTGTGTACCATATTCCATTCATAATAAAATGCCAATGTTGTCTCTTTTATTCTATGTGTATTTGCAATATATTTGACAAAATGGTTACTAGTAGAACACATGCGAACTGTTTGTAGAAATTTATCAATAAGCTTGTAGAATAAGAAAACTTGTGAATGCAAAGCATTTAACACAATCCCACAAAGAGAGAAACACCATTGGACATCAAATATAATATCCTAGCCTATTAACTATTGGGGATATTACAAATATGAAGAAAGGCCTTCAACTATGTAGGACTTGTGTTAGCGTTAGAAGTCACTCCTGGATTGCTTGCAGGAGCAGAGCCCAACGCCCATCAGTTTTATGTCACGGTTTGTTTATGAAGGGTGATCAAATGGAGATAACGGCTCTAGGAGGTATC
>SNQJ01S0030518.1:184858-218965 GCA_010110895.2 Picea sitchensis | reverse complement strand
TTGAAGGAAGAAAGACAAGAATTTTTTGAAAACATTACAAGTCACTCTTACGGTCTCCCTTGAACACAACACTTTGTCTTTGCACGCATTTTAATCCGCTGAACCTCTGCACTGAACCAATCCTCTAAATTTTCTTACTCCTTTGGGTCACCCGACGAAAGTCATAGTATCCATTGCATCATCATGTTTTGGTCCATGTCATGTTTCTGTTTTTGTGCCTCTGTGTTCAAGGGAAGTTTCTGCCTCGAGAGTCAACCATCACAAATTTCTTGTTTCAATACATGTGTCAGTCAATGTTCATTTGATCCGCCAATTTACATCTCTATGTCCATTTCATGTCATTGATGAGGGATACATCAAGGCCCTCCTTCGACGAGTATGTTCCTGTCGACTTCATCACATTATCCGGGAACTAGACTTAGAAACCAATTAGTACCTTGGGACCTGCATGCCTCAATGGTAGGCCTCCTCGCATCCGATAGTGGGTTTACATCAATGACCTCTGATCAGCTAATTCTATGGATGTTCTACTTCAGCGCATCTATTCACATTCGTTGGAATGTACTAGGGTACCTTGGGAATCATTGACATCAATGGTGATTTCCCTCGCACTTGTTAACGGTTTACCTCATTGACAGGTAATCAAGTGGTCTCTGCCATGTTCGACATCAGGACATCTATTCACATGGTTAGACTCGTATCGCATCAGGATCAGTAAGAAGACCCTGGGTTGAGTGATCACTGTGGTATTTACTTTGCCCAAGTTGGGATGGAGTTTCTCTTGAACATTGACACATATATTGTCACATAGATCCACTTTGTATTGGTCTGTGGCTATGTCTTGACGTCTCATAGATCCAGTGTGTATTTTCTGTGGCTACGATCAGTTCATGTCATGGAAATATAGATCCACATTGTATCTTTGGTGGCTATACCCTTTTTTTAATAAAATTATGGATCCGCAATGTATTTTATGGCGGCCATACCTTGCAAGTCTTTATCACCCAAGCATAGGTATGGTTGCCTTGGGCTTGAAACATATCATAATATTTGTTTGATGGTTGTGTGTAGCTTTTACCAGGTTCTCCGAGCCCATACCCTTGCTCGAAAAAGTCTAAAAATTACTTCAATCATCACGTCTTCTAACTTCGCACTTTGGGGGGCAATCTGTTACACATCAAAATCACTCACTCCAATGATGACCTATTGTCGTCATTTCCAGTGTCACAAATGTCGCATTTTGCCCGCAAGTTGTCACAACTGTCACAAACATCATATTTTCATCTTGCCTATGTCATGTCTTGAACGACATCACAAGGACACTTCAAAGACACATTCAAAAGCTAGTTTAAGAAGGAGAAATCACATGACAAAGAGTACAAAGCCTTTACCATGGAAAAAACTGCTCAAAAGTCATTTTTGAAGGCCAACGCTCCCCTACCCACTATCAAGGAGTGCCAGCGCTCCCTGCCCTCCTTTGGGGGAGAGTTGCAACACTCTGTGCCCCTTTTTGAGGGGGCTCTGGCCTGTTTGAGGGAATCTTGGACTGTTGAGGAAAATCGGGGATAAATCCCCCTCATCTCTGGCATTAGTTGGATTCGAATCTGAGGTCAAGGCTGGATCTTAGGGAGGATCCACAACTCATGGAGAAATATCCTCAACCTATCCCAAGAATCTCTAAGGTGTTTAGGCCTCTCTAAGCCTATATAAGGAGGCCTCCTCATGGTGAAAGGGAGACACATTGAAGGCATCAAACTTATGATCTCATAAGGAAGACAATCAGTGAAGCATAGTCATTATGTTTGTGGATCATTTGAGCAAAGGGTTTGGACAAAGAGATCTTGGTGAGGTTGTCTCATCTGCATCTACAATTGTAAGAAATTTACTTTGTTTTCATTAATATATATGTACTTGGCTTGTTTCCTTCAAGATTATGTTTATTTACATGAACTTGTCTTTAATATATAGATCTAGTTTCAAGCTAATCATAGTAGAATAGGAAGCATGTTTTGTCTTTGACTAGATTGAAGGGCTTGTCGAGGATCTTGGATATCGGAGCTTAACTCGGACTGGAACGAGGACAAACATCGCAAAAAGGTACATCTTCTTCCTCTTCTCTATACATTAGTTTAGCTAGGTTTAAAGGGATGTCAGTGATCAACGTTATCACCTTTCTATCTTGGTCTTAGGAGTCTAGAGCCCAAGAGGAGATTCACCTATCCACAAGGGAATTTCCATGTAACACTTTATAACACACAAAAGAATAATAAGGCACATAAGTTAAACTCAATGCATAGAGAAAAACTAAACACGTAGAGACTAGTTGCATGCAAGGACTTCAAAATTGTAAAATAGGGTGCCAACATCCCTCCAACACTATGATTCTCGCTTCCTTGAGACAATGTGGCATATCCATACAAATTTCAAGGTAGGTGGTATGCCACGTGATTCCTCACAGTTGAAGAGATATTCCCTCTTGAAGATAGAATCCCTGAAGTATGGTTGAGAAGCCCTGCATAGTTGTAACAAGAAGTGACAAGTCGGCCCCAAATTAATTAAAATGAGAAAAATTGTTGCATACAAGAAGTGAAAAGTCAGCCCCATTGTAATGAATATTAAAATAAATATTAAGGATATTGTTGCTAAAGTCGGCCCCAATGAAATAATCATTAAAAATTAAATTAATTTTTATTTGGGTAAAGTCGGCCCTAAAAAGAGGGTGCCAGATATAGTATAAATGAGGAACCTAGGAATTTTTTTGTTAAAATAAATCAAGTGATTTTTATCTGAGGTAAACAAGGATATCTAAGGCGAATTTTAGAGGGAAGATGAAGTGAAGAAGGGAGAAATTCCAAGGAAGGATGAAGTCTTGTGATGATATGTTCTAAGGTATGTTGTTTAAAATTCATCTTACCATTTTCCCTGTAACATTTTTTCTAGAATGATTCAGATAGCAACACTTGGAGGATGTTTAGAAAACATGTCAAGGTACATGTGTTAAAAATTTCAATTTATGGGTTGTTTTATTTTTGGAGATACACTCTATGGAAGATAGGTTTTTTGAATAGTCCTGAAGCTAATCTCAAACTGGTGTTCTGAAATAAACAATCATAATTGCTTCATAGAGGATCCAAATTCTGTAAGACAAATTGCATTGGAACGGGTACAGTCCATAGTATTTTTTATGTGAGTTTCAGAACCAAATATAAAATATTCAACGCGTGGCATGCTCTACAAGTTCTCTCTCCAGAATAGGCTAGAATTCAGCAAGGTCTTCCATTTTCTCTATAACTCCATTTCATAGACAATTCAGGGAGTGAAACTTGAAGGAATTTCACAAAAAATATTGAAGAATATTGGGTACAAGTTTCATACCTTTATTCCTTAGAGGTACGGAGTAATTCTTGTTGAGGTACGGAGTAATTGTTGAAATTTAGGGTTTGTGACTAATCAAAAAACTAGTCCCGCAAGACTGAGGTAAATTTTGATGAAGATGTTATTCTCTTGTTGTTGAAGTTGAGGAAGCTCTGCAGGTCTTTGATCACATACACCAGGTTTCTACATGATGAAAGGTATGCTTTCTATGTGTTCTATTTTGATGRTTATGGTATATGTTTAAGTGTTGGCACAGGGGCAGACCTAGGGTTCARCTCCAAGAGCGCACCAACAAGCCCTAGCTACTRGCCCTTTCGGAAACACCTGTGAAGSAAATGCAGTCTCACCCGAAGCAACTATGATGGGGTTGTAGGAAAGAGATGTCTACAACTAGGGGAATATCAAGTGGATCTATTACAAMAACAATACATCATACATMTATCATTCAACAAGCTAKATCTATCCTTCACAGCTATAGATTTGATCTAATACAATAAGGCAGGTAACAATATAACAACGATAGAGATCAAAGCATCAATCACGCACACACAACAACAGATGTACATGTTTCACCCTCTCTCTAGGGCTACATCCACAGAACTATGCTTATGATTTATTAAGGTAAAGCATACAATTCTTATCTATGGTCTCAGCTAGCAGATCCTCTTTCTTCTCTCTCTTTCTCTCCCCTTCCTGTGCACCCAGCTGCRGGACTTGAACTTCGYACACAACAAAAGATATTACAATACCAGAAGGCTTCCTCTCTCTCAACACTTCTCTCTCTCAATACAATGATCCCTCACACAATACTATAGCTAGATCAACAACAATAGTGTACCGCAAAATTACCAACCAAACCTAGGCCCTTTAGACCTCTATTTATACATTACAACACCTCACCGAAAGCCTTAGGCCAAAACCTAGGTTCCAAAAGGCTAAAATACCAAAACCCTAGGTGTCTAAAACCCTAGGTCAACTTGACCCGCTTTTCCTGGCTTCGCTAGCCTGTCTTTCCTTCCTTCTCGCGCAGTGCTCCAAAGCATCCAACGGTGGCTTTTTCCACTTGCCAAGTTGTCCATGATCCATATTCCTTGTTGATCTGTTATCCTTGATCTCCTCATCCAACAACTTGAATTTCCTCGCTTCACTCCATATTTTCTTCTCTTTTGCTCACTTCAACCCAATGACAGTCACTGTGTCTCCTGCGAAGTTCCCTTTTCACCTTTTATTTCATGTTCTTCACTTCCTTCCATAACCAAGGGCCAACAGGCCCCCAACACTCACTTATGACTCGTCCCGAGGCACTTCAGATCTGATCCTTCTCTGTTTTGCTTTGACTTTGGATTGTGCATCACAAACCTTGCTTTATGCTTCTTGCCTCCTCCCCGTCCTTGTGAAAAATGTCTTTTCTGTGGCTAGTACCCAGTTTCAATTTCACCTGGTACCTAGACCCTTTTCTCATGCTTTTACTGAGAACTTCGAGGTAGATGGTTGTCATAGTACAACTTCAGTTGACTCCCATTCACCAATCCTTCCTTCCACTCTCTGTTCAATGTCTTCAGCTGTGCAGCTCCTCCTTCTGTAACATAGGCAATCTCATATGGTCCAAGCCAATGTGTTCTAAACTTACCTAGGTGTTTTATAAACTTACTGTCATACACAAGTACTAAATCACCTTGTTTGAATGCCTTCTTCTTGATGTGCCTGTCATGATATTCCTTCTCTCATTCCTTTTGAACATGTTGGTGGAATCCTGCAATGAATCTGTCTTCTTCCAATTCAACCAACTGTGTGAGCCTTTCCTGAACAGCACTAGTATCATCCATACCTGTAAAAGTAGCAATTCTCAAGCTTGGTACCAAGTATTCCATCGATACAACATCTTCGAGACCATAAACCAACTTGAAAGGGGTCTGCATTGTTAATTTCTTGCAAGTGGTTTGATAGGCCCATAGTACTGCAGGTACTCTTAAGTCCCAGTCATACCTATTCACAATGCAAATCTTCATTAATGTTGTCTCCAAGATCTTGTTGAATGCTTCAACTGTTCCATTTTCTTGTGGATGGTAATGTGTACTCTTCTGATGGTGGACTGCAAATTCTTCAGTCAGGGCTTCAATTGTCTTGTTGATGAAGTGTGTTCCTTGATCACTCATAAGGGTCTTGGGGCATCCAAACTTGGTTATTATGTCATTAAATATAAAATGTGCAGTTGTAGTTGCACTACAGTCTTTAAATGCTCTAGCTTTGACCCATCTGGTTAAGTATTCTTTCGCAGTAATGATATACCTGGCTCCTGTGCGCTTCCCTGGTGGGTTTATAGGTCCTACGAAGTCAATGGCCCATTTTTCAAATGATTGTAGGTTCATCTCTGGTGCTAATGGAATTTCATATCATCTGGATGGTTTCCCAACTCTCTGGCACACATCACAGGCTCTAGCATAATCCTTAGAATCTTTGTGTAAGGTAGGCCACCAAAGGCCAGCTCACAGAACCTTCTGTGCAGTTGATTTCCCTACGTAATGTCCTCCTGCAATGACTTCATGAGATTTTGTAAGGATCAATGGTCACTCTGTCTCCATAACACATCTTCTTAATATCTCATCAGGTCCCATCTTGTATAGCTGACCATCTATCAGTGAAAAGTCTGCAGCGTGCACCACTAGTTGTTTCTTCTGGGGAATTGTATACTCACTAGGTGCCATTCCTATTGTCAGGAACTTGACTATGTCTATGAATTGGTCATTAGTCTTTCTAATGGCGAGCAACTATGCATACAGAAGTGTATCCTCCAAACTGGTGGGTTGTTCACCATGTTCCAGCCTCGACAAGTGCTCAGGACCCTTGTTCATTCTTCCTGGCTTAACTATGATTTCAAAATCATATTCTTGAAACAGCAAAATCCATCTACATATCTACCCCCCCAACATTGGCTTGTTGACAAGGTATTTTAGCGTAGATTGATCTGTAAACATTTTAAAGTGTCCTCCCAACAAGTAGTGGCGGAATTTTTGCAGCCCGTACACCATGACTAGTCCTTCTCTTTTTGTAGTGGTGTAGTTGATCTCCACTGTAGATAGCTTCCTGATAGAAAAAACTAATAGATCTTCGATCTTCCCTTCTCCTGGTTGTGCCAGTAATGCTCCCAATGCAATAGAGGACGCATCGACATGCATATGAAAATCCTTGGTCCAATCTGGAAAAACCAGAATGGGCGTAGTGACCATCTTCTATTTCAGCGTGTCAAAGCTCTGCTGGCATTCGTCTGTCCAGTCAAACTGATAGTCCTTCTTCAACATCTTCTCCATCGGTGTTATTATTTGGGCGTAGCCTTTAATTAAATTCCTTTAATAGCCAGTATGTCCTAGTGCAGTGTGCAGTTGTTTGATTGAAGTAGGAGGTGGCAAATCAACTATAATTGTAGTTTTAGATGGATCAACCAGCAATCCCTTTTTGCATACAATATGGCCTAATAACACTCCAAATGGTGAGAACAAGATGCACTCTTCAGATTCAAAGAAATTTGACACTGCCTACATTTATCCAACATTAGCCTTATACATTCAATATGATTTTTCAACAAACTAAACACAGTCCAGTCATCAAAATATGCTTCTAAAAAATTATGCAAAAATTCTTTGAATGCTTCAACCACCACCCTAGAAAATATGGTTGGGGCATTCTTCAGTCCAAATGGCATTACTATATATTGGTAGGATCCCCATTCTGTGGAAAACATGGTCTTGTGGCGGTCCTCCTTAGCTATCCAAATCTGATGGTATCTTGAAAATCCATCTGTAAAATAATATACATCCTAGCCTCCCACATTGTCTAATACTTCATCAGTGAATGGTGTAGGGAAAGGGTGCATCATTCAACTTTATGAAGTCCACACATATCCTTATTTCTCATGTCTTCTTGTCTTGTACCACCATAGGTTTGATCCACTCTAATTCTTTGACAAGTTCAATAATCCCTGCTTCCAGCATTCTGTCAAGCTAAATATTCACTTTTTCCTTGTATTTTGGATTCAATCTGTAGGGTCTTTGCTTGATTGGATTCACACCTGGCTTCAAAGGGATCCTCATTTCTCCCATAGGACCTTTTATACCCTTCATATCAATGAACTTGGTCGGAAACAAGTCCTGATATTTGTGCAACAATTCTGTAATCTTGTCAATGGTAGCAACATCCCAATAATCTCCGACATTGGCAAGCTTTGGTGTATCCTATGTTCCAATATTGACCTTTTTTATCTTGATTGGTTGACCAATAAATGGTATCTCAACTCCTGGTCCCTCCACATCTCTTTGGCCTTCTTTCTTAGTGATGTTTACCTTTCTCGGATCATCTTCATCATCGGCATTGATGTTATAGAAGCTCTGCAATTTCTGGAGAGGCTCAGTCCATTCATCCTCTTCTTGTTCCATAGGGAGGTTGGATGCCTCTTCGAATACCTTCTATCTCATGATCTTCAATGCTTGGTCTACTGATGGATATTCACTTTCAAATAAAAAGGTGGTTACAAATTTCTGAATCATACCTTCCCAATATGTAGTGACGAGGCGCAACTTCGCTTGAAGGTACCAGTTGATAGGGTTTGTGTCCACCGTGTTAATGAATCTGTGCACCCATTGTTCTCAAGGAATGTCACTTCATGCCTCTTCACATCTTCGCATGTGATCCTTTGGGAAACTTCGACCAGTATATCTTACTTCTTTCACATCTCGCATGGATCCTTTGGAAACTTCGACCAAGAGATATCTTACTTCACAACTTTACTTGTGTTGAGAACCAATGGCCATCAAGGTTCACATTGGGTCCAAATTTCCAGGATATTGATTTTATGTGTCCCCAACCATCTTGTTGGTGTTTCTGCGTCTCCTCCATTGTCAACAATATTTTTTGTATTGGTACACTTGCTTCAAAAACATGGATAGAAATCTCTAAAGGATTTAGACAATCAAATGTGGGTAAGTTACCACTGTTGTGTCGATCCAATCCAGTGAAATTCTCTAGTTAATCTAGCATATCTTCTAGTAGATACTTCATACATCTAGTTCCACCACCTTCTGTATGGGTTTCTTCTCGTAATTTGATGAGCATGTTGTCACTTCACCAACTCGTATTCCCATCGGCCGAGGGTTGATGTAATCATGTTGTCCGGTTGTTAGCTCTGTGATGTTTTCCAATTGTGAGGTGGTCTTATTCGGACATATTATGTATCATTGACCCTCATCTAGATCTAAAGGAGAAATGACCCCAAGGACATCTCTTTCAGTCATATGCCTTTTTTAAATCAACAATAGTAGAATTTTCAAAGTCTAACTAATTCATAGCAATGCAGTGGTAAGGGAATCTATCATCAACAATTTCAATTACCTCAAATATGCAAAGGTTCTAACTCCATCGATGCCCATAGGGACATGCTCCAATCATCTAAAAGGGTTGACAACTTGTTGATTAGCCATGCTAAGCTCCATAGGGGAATAGATCAACTCAGTTTTCCCATTAGGTTCCCAAGTTTTCTTCATCATGACATTTGACCTCCCATCTGTGAATCTCGAGGACCATAGTCTATATCATACTTCCTATTTGAGCATTCAAATGTAATTCTTTTTTTTGTCCTTCTCTTCTTACAAATTTAGTGTATTTCCTTATTCAGCAAGGGGTCTATCTTCCCTAGCTCATACCGCTTGCTATGTAGTTCGGTAATAACGCTTTCATCTTGAATTAAATTAATACAAGTGTATAAAAATTCAATGAGCTTACTAACCTCTTTTTCCTCTCCTTTTGGCTGGCCGACTGATAAAATGCGTGAGGCATTCCATATTCTCTAATTTCTGGTCTTGTTTTGGAGGAAGAACCTTGATCTACTTTTGAACTCTTTGCCTTGCTTCCTCAAAGATTTGTCTTTCTTTCTTCAAGATCAAAATTTTGGGTCTTCTCTACAACTTTATTAATTCCCGAGTCTTATGTAATCTTCCCTTGGGCCAGTCTATCTTCTCATATAAAAATGCATCCTCTAGTTATAAAAACCACTCTAGGGTCTTCTCTGTGAGGTTCATCATAGATCAATTGAACTTGTGGGATCTATTGGGGTCCTTGTCTTTCCAAGCTTGATAGCAAAGACAGTAGTTAATGACATGTAATTTAGTACATATGAGCAATTTAGGACTTCGCTGATATTGCCAATAATTTATCCTGGCCGCAATTTCCACGAAGTCGAGATTTTTTTTTTTTCGCCAAATAATTTCGTTGTTATATCCATGATCCAAGTGTACGGAAACATCAATGAAATTATCTCTCCACATGTAACCACCTTCAATATCGGTTAAAACTATGCATCGTTGCAATTACGAAAAAAATTTCGTTGCAATTACAACAAAGAACCGTGTCAATTACGACAAAACTTCGTCGCAATTGGGACGAAAAAGTTATGCCAAGCTAACTTCACAACGCTAGCTGTCGAACATGCGACGAAGTTCACGAACTCATGAAGTGAAAATATGTGGTAATATTGACAAGTGCAATATCTCAAAACCAAATTTGCGACGCACATGCTGTATATGCGACGGAAATTCGGTATAAAATTGCTACCTAAGTTTCTCACACTATAGAAATGGTTGTGGTAAAATAGCAAAATATTCTAATTTAACTTATGGCGATGAATTTAGCAGTTTAAAAAATTACAGAACGGCGTATACCATATTGTATGCTATATTACATCGGGGAAGAGGTAATGCCATATTACATTGTAATATGGCATTACTATTACATTGTAATATTGTATTATTGTAATATATATATCCCTGGGCAAATAAATCTAAGGGCACTAATCAACCAAATATTGTAAGCATGTGTTATCATGAAGTTGATTAGAAGTAAGGATACCAATATGACAATATACACAAAGACTAATTTGGAATATTACTTCAAAAAAAACACATGATTGCATGAGTGAGTCATTATGAAATCTATATTACACAATACTATGACAACACTTAAGATTTATGGATGATATCTTAAGACCATTTTCGAACTTGTTTATTGTAGCCTCCTTTGAGTAACAACACAAAATTTGAAGGAGAAAGTACAAAGATTAACATAGTGTTAATTACGATGATAGTTATATGGAGTTGCAGCAGAGTTATAGCGAAGCTGTAAAGCAGAGTAATAGTGAGTAATCACAAGTGGAGTAATGACAAAATTGGGAGGAGAAAGACAATACAAAGATAGTTGCAGCCAGCAGTTACAACAACATAGTTAGTGAGTTGCAACAGAGTTATAGAAAGTGTTGCAGCAGAGTTATGTAAAGTAAGTTGCAAGAGAGCAGCGAAGCAGAGTAATAGTGAGTAAATGCAAGTGGAGTAACAACACAAAAATTCAAAGGAGAAAGTACAGCTACAACACTATGTTTGGTAAAGCAGAAGCATAAAGATAGTTATAGTGAGTTGCAACAGAGTTACAGTAAGTGTTGCAACAGAGCTATAGCAAGTTGCAGCAGAGTAAGAGAGTAATTAGTTACACATTATTTTTACCATCCCTATGATCATAATGATAAACTCATATACTTTCAAGAGGGTCGCTGGCCTCATCAAGAGAGAAGGGAGAAGAACTTTTCCCAGGAAAAGAAGCCAGCATTTTCCCTGTAAAACCCCGTAAAAGGAAGTTCAAGAAGTTATATAGGCGGAAAAGCAGAATGCCTAATTCTCACAGTTGCACCATAGCTACTACAAGTGTTTGTAGGTTGTTATATAGGCAGGGGGTGAGAATGCCTACATGTGGGAAAAACAAGCGCTTTTCTCTAATCTTCTAGAAGGAGAAACTTCTGCGGTAGGGTAAGTATCCGAATGGTTTGAATCTTACTCGGCCATGATTTAGTGATCCTAACCTCCCCACCTTATCCCTTCAACTTTATAAAAAGGAGAGGAGCTCTTATGGAAAAAGTCAGATTGGAAATTTGACATGAGATTGTTAGCTTGGTTAGAATAGCTTTGAGATTTGCTTTGTCAAAATACATTGTGAATATCATCAGATCTAATCTCTCAGAATTCTTGGAGTGAAAATCTGTGGGGATCGAAGGACAGTTGGAAGGGACCCTATGACATCAAGGCCATGGTTTTAATCTCTTCACATTTAATATGATACGTGAATATGATTCTTTCCCTAAAGCTTATGTGTTTTATTGTATGATTCCTTTGATCACATAAGTTTATATTGAGTTTGTGCTATTACTATCACTTTGGTTTGGTTGTGTTCTTTTGCAGATCATCATTGTATGAGCATTGAATGGAGATAGGATGCATATGGCAAGAGGAAGTGGCGCGAACCAGAGTGTCACCTATCCCTCTTTAGTTAGTAAATTCAATATTTAAAACTTAAGGAAGCGCCATGTTCAGTGTCCTGCTTTGTTCTAGATCCGTGTGGATCTAGGAGATCCGTTAATGTCCCCAGACTCAATGATTAGTCCGATAACATCTATATTGTCAATATTTTGCATGGATTCTTCCTTATTACCAAATAAAAACTCCACCGGGGTCCAATTCATTTGAGTTGATTCTTGGGGACAACATATACTTTATGGATAATTTTGGGAGAAATAAAATATAGGATATATCATATGGCCATATATTGTCTATTAAGAAAGTCATTTTTTCCTTACTCCATAATCGTATGCTCCACTTCCATTGCCATATTTATTTGGTACAAGCCTCTGCATCTGATCAGAAGCAGAATTTTTTTCTTCCATTCCAAATAGTTATGAGGCGTGAGAAGTATTTCCAGTGAATAATCCATCTTTTTGTTGTCTTCGATCTTTTGTACCTGCAAAAAAAATTTGGTGTAGCTTTTGCTTAGAATTATGTCGGCTCTGATACCATGTAAATGTGTTGAACCTGCACAGAATAGATCTAGCTAAACAATAATACACACATTTGCAGAGAGAATTGGAGGAAGAAGAAGAATGAGAGAAAGAATGAAATAATTCTCATTAACTGTATTCCACACTCAAAGAGTGAATAATTTACAATAGATATAGGATACATATGTAACTAATGAGCCATAGTGGTGTTCTAGAGTGATATGGACACACACCAGCAGTTACGGGAGTGAACTACCACCTAGTCTAGTCTCTCAAGCAGTTACGGGAGTGAACTTCCACCTAGCTGAGTTAACTAGTCAATCTATCTTTAGTTAATTAACTGAATAGAGAGTAGTCAGGAGTAGATCAAGGAATCAAGGGTAATGCGTTAGTATGGTGATGATCCCAAGGAAAGTGCGTATTAGCATGGTGATGATCCCAATGTTTCATGGTTACAAAACCAATGCAACATCTAAACTCAACTCAACTAGTCAAACTGAAGTGTCAAATGAAACAGAACATTCTCCAAGTGGAATATTCTCCCCTAAAATATAGGAGACTAGATAATGACTAATTATGACTAATAAACAAGGAAAAACCTTAGGAAAAATAAATCCTATGTGTGTGTGAAGTAACTCCAATAGTACGAAATCATGATGAATCTACAGGTAAAGAGGAAGATATCAATGATGACTTTGCATCATAGTGGATTCATTCATTTTTCTAAGCCATCCGACTTGGATACTCCTAATAAATATGAATGTTGAAGAGGAGGAGTCTAGGAAGCAAATATTGCAGATCAGAGAACTACCTTTTAGGAAGTCTAAAGTGTTTGTTTGCATATTTTGAGAAGACATATTATGAATGACAGAGTGGTTGATTAAGAAGCATTTTTTCAAGAAAACATCGTCATGCAGGTACAAAAAATTCAACTAGAAGTTACGAAGAATATCATTGATACTTTTGAGGCAGAGATGCATGATTGTATGGAAGATTTAAAGCATGTGTTCAAGAAGAAACATATTCAGTACAAATTGTTGTTGACATGTAGAGCTTGATTTGTATATAGCTTGAGAAGTAGGAATATGTAGTAATGAGTTACAACAAAGTCAAAGAAATATTCAGAAGAGTAAAGTGATAGATGGGTCAGCATCGTGTGTAATAGATTCATGGACAATTATGTGACACGTGGACATAAATGAATTCATGAGATATGTGGCAAGTCTAGAAGACAATACTTGACATAAATCGGAGAAGGTGCATAACAGTGGATGAAAGCATGAGATCAGAAGGAATTGCAGAAAGGAAGATGGAATCATTGTAATGCATGTGACTCATAAGTAAAGCGTATTGACATAGAAAAACCATCATGAATAGTTGTATTGTCAAGATAAGATAATTGGTTGATTATGTCGTTGATATCAATTCAGTGAAGATGACAATCCTTGAAAACTTGAATTCAAGTAATGAAGGAATCTTAACATGAATAGTTTTCATATACATCACTAGATTACAGTAACAGGAAGCACCACTGGACAAAGAGCACCGGAAGAGAGGAAAGAAAGCATATACATGAAGCCCCACATTGATCCAAATGACATATTGTAAAATGAGACAGGGGGGGAGAAATCATCAGAGGAAGTTACCCTTAATGTCAAAGGAGAAGAGAAATATTAGAGGCATGAAGATAGAGAGAGATTGTTCAAAGAAGGTAAAATGTCAGGGGGAGTCACTCTTTACTATTGATATAAAAATGGAAGAGGAAGATCATAAGAGAAACATTAGAAGCATGAAGATAGGGGGAGCAACCCCATACAGAGTTACCCTTTTCCATTGATGTCAAAGGGGAAGAGAAATATTGGTAGCATTGGTCACAGGTGGAGTATGAGTGTTGTCATCAATGCCAAAGTGGGAGATTGTTGGATAGTTAGTTGTCATTGATGTCAACCATGGTCAACCCTAGAAGAAGCCCTGAAACAAGTTTAGAATCATCTAGAAGTGATGGGTGTATTTGAATAAGTCTCCAAAGTGGTCCCGTTATGGCATAGCTTTAAGCATGGCCCTCACAGGTAGATTCTTTGAACAAGTATACAAGAAGACCAGATATGTGGTCATGAAGCCTGAAGTTGTTTGAGGAAAAAGAGGATGATGGACTCTATTAATTCATTAAAAAATCTCATAGATGGATAGTCCTTGTCATTCTTTTTCCAATAGTATGTGGAACTCCATGTGGTTCCTCATGGTTGAAGAGATATTCCCTCTTGAAGATGGAAGCACTGAAGTATGGTTGAGAATCCCTAAACAGTTGTAATAAGAAGTGACAAGTCGTCCCCATTAAAATTAATATTAAAATAAATATTAAGGATATTGTTGGTAAAGTTGGCCCCAATGGAATAATCATTAAAAATTAAATTGAATTTTATTTGGGTCAAGTCGACCCTAAAAAGAGGGTGTCAGATCTAGTATAAATAAGGCACCTAGGAGTTCATTTGTTACATTAACTCGAGTGTTTTTTATCTGAGATAACCAAGGAGATCTGAGGTGAATTTCAGAAGGAAGATGAAGTGAAGAAGGGATAAATTCCAATGGAGGATGAAGTATTGTGATGATGTGCTCTAAGGTATGTTATTTAAAGGTCATCTTACCATTTTTGCTATAACTTTTGTTATAGAATGAGTCAGATAGAAAAACTTGGAGGATATTGATAAGACATATCAAGGTACCTATGATAAAAAATCAATCTTTTGGGTTTTTTATTTTTGTAGATACACTCTGTGGAAGATATGGTCTTTTACTAATCCTGAAACTAGTCTCAAACATGTGTTCTGAGAAAAATAATCATGAGTACTTCATAGAGGATCCAAATTCTATGAGACCAATTGCATTGGAAATAGTACAATCTATAATATGTTTTATGTGAGTTTCATAACCAAATAGAAAACATTCTTCGCATGACATGATCTACAAGTTATATCTTCAAAATAGGCTATAATTCAGCAAGGTCTTCCATTTTCTCTATAACTTCGTTTCACAGACAATTCAAGGAGTGAAACTTGGAGTAATTTCATAGAAGATATTGGATAATATTGGGTACAAGTTTCACAACTTTATTCATTACAAGTACAGATTTATTCTTGTTGAAATTTAGGGTTTGTGACTAATCCAAAA
This sequence comes from Picea sitchensis, assembly GCA_010110895.2. Lineage (NCBI taxonomy): Eukaryota > Viridiplantae > Streptophyta > Pinopsida > Pinales > Pinaceae > Picea > Picea sitchensis. The sequence goes on along the minus strand of SNQJ01S0030518.1, from coordinate 203,559 downwards.
AACTAGTCCCGCGAGACTGAGGTAAAGTTTGAAGAAGATGTTATTCTCTTATTTTTGAAGTTTAGGAAGGTCTGCAGGTCTATGATCATATACACCAGATTGATATAGGATTAAAGGTATGCTTTCTATGTTTTCTATTTTGATGGTTATGGTATATGATTAAGGCATATTTTGGATGGTTTGACACATGCTTAAGGCATGCTTTTGTCATATGGATTTAGGAGCATCTTGGATATTGGGCACATAGTTTGAGATGTAATTTGGTATATGCTTACATGTTTGAGGCGCATATTCATACATGGTTGATGGATGTTATGGTACATATCTTAGTACATGGTTGATGGATGTTATGGTACATATCTTAGTACATGGTTGATGGATGTTATGGTACATTCTTTAGTACATGGTTGATGGATGTTATGGCACATGTTGAGGCATATCTTGCAACATGCTTGTTACATGGATGATCTGACACACATGTCTTAGCATATTATTTTATGCACATCTTGGTGATGGTCTTGGTGTATGATTTATGAGAGTGGATATGGTCCTATTGATGATGATGTATCAGTATCATTGATAGGGGCAGGGACGGGTTAGATGATGATAGTGACAGGTTAATTATCAAGGAGAGTGATTATCAATGACAGGTTGATTATCAGTGACAGTGTTAGCGACAGGTTGAGTCTACACTTGTATTTCAAATCAGAAGGAAGGGGCAAGGAAAGGGGGTTGTAGCCTCCTTCCAGTTAGACCCGGGGAATACAGGGAGTTGGAGCTTCCTTCAGGTTGGAGCCTATAAATCAGGGGGTTGTAGCCTCCTTCCAATTGGAGCTGGAGAATACAGGGAGTTGGAGCTTCCTTTGGGTTGGAGCCTATAAATTAGGGGGTCGGAGCCTCCTTCCAGTTGGAGTTGGAGAATTCATGGATTTGTAGCTTCCTTTAGGTTGGAGCCTATAAATAGGAGGTTTGAGCCTCCTTCTAGTTGGTGTTGTAGAATTTGGAAGTTGGTGATTCATTTGAATGTAATATTTGATATATAATAAAGTGTTATATGGTTTTCTCCCATTTGGGTTTTTACGTAAAATACTGGTGTACCTTCTATATGTGTATGATTTGATGCATTTTTTATGGTTATACGCTTATGATATGTTAAATGCAATCATAACTAAATGGAATCATTGATAATTTAATGTTGCAATTGAAATTGGTAAAAAGTGTTCAATATGGATTCACCCACCTCTCAATATTGGTGAATATTCAAACAGTTCGATAATCATATCATCTACATAAAATGACAAGTCCCTTGAAGGGATGGAAGAAATATCAAGTTCTACATGCAACGTCTATTGTGATCTTTCACCCAGCACATAAGCATTATGAGTCGCAAAGGCTAGAGAATGTATTTGCAACACCCTCCATTGAACCCTTGGACCATGAAGGACCTTCCTACTAGGACTTGGAGACAAAATAGTTAGTTGAGAACATGATATAGTGTCAGTATGTTCCCAAGGGGGGGGTTAGTTCCTCTACGACTTTTCTAGATAGTAAAATCATGTGCATAAATTTTGTACCTTCTAAAGAAAAGGAGATTTACCTAAGTTTTTTGTTGCCTCTTTATGTTGATGTGTTTTCTAGAGTTATTTGTGGTCTTCTTTCTCTTTTTGCTACAAGTACAGAATATTTTTTGACTATGATGATAACAATTGTGTTTTCACTAGTAATTTTGACTAACTTGGTGCATGGATTGTCTCTCTAGGTCTTGAAATCGATTGGAATTGTGTGGTGGTTCATTTCCCCTTGCGGATCCTTCAATTGATTGTGATGAAATGATAATGCCTATCTTTCTTCTCCTCTTTTTAATAAGTCATGTGGCATGCACTGCTTATTTTTCCTCTTGTTCTCATTCACATTTTCTCTTAACATTTTTCAAACAAATTGATTCTCTCAAAAACGTCTTAGATGTCATTTCTAATGTGTTGTCTTTCTCTTGTTTATACTTGGTTGGAGATTATTTGACATATGTGATCTCAGCTTTAGAATTAAGTCACAAGTGTGAGTTCTCAATGCATCACACCACTGTAGATTGAATATCATTCTTAGAAATATGAAAAGGTAAGACATTTGTTGGTGCCTATGGATTTGTGTGGGATTTCACATAAAAATTATTCATATCAATGTCAAAAACAAATTAATTAATTATACTTATTGACAATATTCCACGTAATAAAAAGGGATTCAACAATCTCATGTATCACTCTTGTGTACCAATGTTGAAAATCCAAATTTGTATCTACTTGCATTAGCATGTCCTTATTATACTGACATGTGTTGAATTTGGGTGCTGGAAACATTTATGTGACCTCAATGTTGAAGGGTCTCTCCTCCAATGCTTCTCATAGGATCATAGCTTAGAGATGTAATACCCAACTATAGAAAAAATCTTTGTAGTACTATTGTTGTGCCTCCAAGCAATTTGTGAGAAACTCATTCTAAAGATAGAACACCTAGGACATCTTACTTCCATGTGCACACCTTTCAACTACATGGATGATACCCATGGAGCATAAATCCTTTCAACATTTACAAACTAATTGGCAAGCTAAAATTTGAGTGGCAAATATTACCTCAAGATCTTAGATGGTTGAAATCATAACACTACATGTACCTTTGTGTGTATACTTATGATAAATATCCTTTTTGATGAAATTACAAGCCATCATAACCTTCGTTTCATCCTCTACCTATCATAGAAAACCTGAAACTCGATGTAATACATATAGATCAACAAGGTGTGGGCAGTGAAGCCACATGTAGCCTCCATGCAAGTGACTCAGTAAAAACCTAACATAACAAGAAATTGGTGTACTCCATCCAAAGTGGGGCACATTGAGCAAAGACACAATGCCATATTTATACAGTCTTTGTGCCCATACTTTTGGATCAATAGTCTCATTTCCATTGGATAATTCCTTTGTTTTAACATAAACAACAAACTAGAAGTTAGAAAATTGTGTGCATCCTGCAAATTAAAATTGGAAAAACCCACAATACAAACTTTCCCAAGAAATGGTTCAACAATGTTTTACCTTCTCATGGACCTCCACAATGGGCATGTTTGCTTCCTTATGGTCCTTCTACTTTCGATGGTCTTTGGGCTTTAATGAATCACCATTATACTAGCAGTTGCATACAATACTCCTTCACGTATTCAATTATGTTAAGTAAACTCTAAAAACATTTATACAATCCCCAACTCTTTCTTTCCTACTTATAGCGAACCCTAGCAATGAACTTGTCAAACACTCCACCCACAATTATTCATATCAGAATGCACCAATGTTTAATGTTCACCACAAAATTAAAATTTCGGTTATTGTTCACTTGCATTAGACGATATTTACCATCATATTCTTGGATTTCCTCCCACAATCTTCCCTTAAAATAATGTTGCATCATCGTCATCGTCTACTTCTTGTCAAGGTCACCCATCACATCAACAAGAGAATGTGGGCTTGCACCATTTTAAGATTTGGTCCCTCTATTCATCTTATTATCATAGCATAACTTTTACTTAACAACCGCCATCTTTAAAAAAAAAATAACTAATCTATACTTTCAACATGAAACTTAACTCAAACACATAAACCCTAACTACTTTACCACAATCAAAAACTCATCAACCACTAACTCACTACCACACTCTACTTCTACTATAGTATAAATGTGTCACTTATGCAGGCATTTATTGGGCTTCCAATGGGCCATAGTAGGGCTTCAGCCAACTGCCATTCACTATGCCATTCATTGGTTGTCCATCCAAATTTGTCAATTTTACTCCACTAACTTATGATATGTATGCAATGCAAAAATATCCCAACCATCTCATCCTAAGTGTTCCTGGATTCTTAAAAAGAATGCTATCATAAAGTAAAACTAGTGATCCAAGTTCCATTACTTTTGAACGAAAATTTTGATCATGCCAAACCTTTTGTCTTTGTTTCTCTATTGTTAGATTAAGTATTGCAATAACATAGTGTTATTACAACTCCATCAGATCCTCTAAATGCCTCTACAAAGATTCATTTTTATCCATTTTTGTAGCTACTGCAATTCACATGCTTGGAACAATGAATTTTGAGGGCATCACCACTTATTTTCCATAAACTAGTCGAAATGGAGTGTTCTTCGTTGACTACTTACAAGTATTTATATACACCCATAAAATTGTAGGAACATCCTCATCCCAATCATCTCACTCCACATTATAAATATTTTTCAAGTCATGTTCCAAGATCTTATTAATAGATTCCACTATCACATTAGCTTGTGGATGGTATGGTGTACTCTTCTGGTGATGAATCGTGAATTGTTGGTTCAATGATATGATTTTGGTATTGATTAAGTGTGTACTCTAATCACTCATAAAACCCTTGGACAATCAAACCTCAATATGAAAATCTAAAAAATGAACCATGTAGTAATCTCTATAGTGTAATCTTTGATCGGTGCGGCTTTAACCCAACATGTTAATAACTTTGTCACGTTGTGATGTAGCATGCTCCAATACTCTACATAGGGGGGCTGATCAAACCAATAAAATATATAGCCCATTTCTCAAATGGTTCCAGAACCACAACAAGAAACAAATTAATCTCATCATATCTAGATGGTTTTCCCACACACTGACAAACATCACATCTCTTACGGTACTCAACGTTCAGATGCAATGAGGGCCACTATAATATTGTGTGTAGTAATTTCTCGGTTGTTGTTTTTCTTGCATTGTGTCCACCCACAACCCCTTTATGTGCTTCATATATAATTTCATCCCATTCATGTTCAAAGACACATCTACGTAGGATCCCATCTAGGCCAAGCTTGTACAACTATCCTGCAATAACTTGGGAGTCCTCCATACAAGTTACTAGTTATCAACATTATGGATAGGTATTGTCTTCAAGTGCAATGCTATTCATCAAGAACTCTACAATATTCTTAAACTTATCTAGTACCACCTTGACCTAAAACAAGTGTTTGTTGGGAAAATCATCATCTACATTGTCTTTGCTTTCTCCTGATTCTAGCCTAAACAAGTGATGAAGTCCCACATTATGTTTCTCGGGCTTAACCACCACTTTAAAATCAAATTCTTGAAATATAAGAAACTATATATAAATTGTTCCCCTTGACATTCGCTTGTTGACTAAGAATTTTAGCATAGAATAATCAATGAAGAACTTGAATGCATTACCTAAAATATAATGTCTAAACGTTTGTAGCACATACACCATTGCAAGGCCCTCTCTTTATGTAGTTATATAGTTTCATTTTACATCAAGCCATTTTCAACCAGAAAAAAGAAATAGGATGATCAATATTACCTTCTACCAGTTGTGCAAGCACTAAGCCAAGTGCCATTGTTGAAGCACCAATGTGCACATGAAACAATTTTGTCCAATTGAAAAATACAAGTATCAGTGCAAAGACTAGCTTCTCCTTCAACAAATCATTTTCTACAAAGATTTTTTTTCTATAGCTTCATTTAATGAAGAAGAGAGAGAAGCATCTTTATCTATGTGATGGGTGCAACCAAATTCCACTATCCCTTCACTCTGAGTAGTATGAGCATGCAAGGCCTAAGAAGAAGTAACAAAAAACCTATCATTATCTACCTTAGATTTTGAAGTTATGTTTTGTAGGTTGGTTGATCTTTCAATTGGCACATATCCTTCAAGTTTCTTTACTTTCTCCTCTGGGTCCTTGGTCTTATACCAACAAACCTTCTCCATATGTACCAATTTCCCACAATAGAAACAAGTCTTCTTATTTCTACCTTTCTTGGTTGAATTACAAGTACCATGTTTCTTCTCATCAATTTGGTCAACATAGTCACATGCTTTCTCCTGACGACATATTTTACCATAATTATGTCGACCTTTTCACTTCGAAAAATAGGCTTGCTACTTGACCTCAAGTTTCCCTTCATCAAGAAATTTTCCATGTGCCCTAATCAGTAAACCACAGAAAGAGACAAAGATATAATCCTCACCATCATATTTTCTAGAGGTCCAACTGGCATAGAATTTTGAGCATAACACATCACACATGTGTTCATATTCAACAGGATCAATGCTATGAGATGGCCATATTTCTTCAAAAAATATTTTCCATATTCACCCAATTTCAATTGAATTTCCTTCACACAAACAAGATAGTCTTCAATTCTTTCAAAAGATACAATATCCAAAGAGATCAACTCTTTCTCAATCTGTATAACCTGACTTTCATTGGTTTGATCAGATAGAGTCTTTAACTTCGTCTAGATGGAATTTGAGAAATAAATATTGCGTGTATCAAAGTGAATCTTCCTAGAGATGTAGGTCATTATGACTCTTACAAGATCATCCTTCTTCCCATTAATGACAAACTTATGGTGGCCATTCTTTTGATCTGGAACCATAGTTTTTGTAAACTACCACAACACTTCATTGTTCAATAATATTTCCATATCTTGTGCCCAAATTCTATAATTGTGTCCATTTAGAACTAGAGGCTTTGGTTTGAAATTCATAATGTTAATCTATTGATCTAATCTTAGATTTAGTCTACAAATAAAAAACTTGATTCAATCTACCAGATAAATACAATTCATGAGGAGAACGTACAAAATAGCCTCCACAATACTTGTAGAAAATAAGCCAGATATCAAACCATTAGCTCTAGTACCATGTTGGAGAATCAAAGGATTAGGAGCTCATAGAGCTAGTGTTCTAATAGAGAGGCGGTGTCTAAATGATCCAAAAAATCCTTAGATGTTAATTATTCTTTAATACACATACACATCTACTTGATCTTCGAAATAATAATGATTGTTTGACTATTTTCAATATAGATGTGAATTAACTTATCTATCCAAATTCACTTTAATAAACAACTTGCAAATAACCGATCGAAATAGAACAACAATATCAAAATCACATACACAAGTTTGTTAATAGAGTTCACCCAATTTGGGCTACGTCTCTGAGTCCGCTTCCAATAGAGACATCTTTATTAATGCTCAAATGCTTGTGTTTTACAATGACCTCTTTACACGTTGCTCAAACTCAGAAACAAAGTGCACCACTGAATTCCTTGTGAAATTTTGAGAAAAATGAGAATAAAATTTATATGTTTCCGTCAAAGAACCTATTGGCATGCATTATGGTGCAATCCCAAGTCTTGATACCTCCTCAACATGAACTTCGAGACTATCCATACTCTGCAAAATTTGTCCCTTGCCTCACTTTTTGCACCCATTAAATAGGGCGTAGGCCCTAACCTCCATTCGAGCTTCAAGCTAACCCACAGCATCAACTTAAATACAATTTATTTGGAATCTCGTAATGTGTAGTTCCTATGGCACAATGGCTAAAATGTTGTCATTCTATATGGTAGTTCGAGGGTTCGATCCTTATTGACCATCGATTGTTGCATTTTTTTGCTATAATCCATATCATATAAATAGTATGTTGGTTTCCGTATATTTTTAATGCCCCCGCGAGATATGGGTTATGGTTACATTGTATTCGAATAAAACCATGGGTCTAGGGCTTATCCCTTGGCCCTTTTTCCGCATGTTTAAACACTTCAACAAACTTAAATATAAGTCATTGCATGTATGGTTAAGAAACAAATGTGTGGCATAATGGCAATGGATGTTTGTGTAATCTTATAGGAGGTCATGGATTCGACCCATGTTGAATCCTATAATTTTGATAATCATTAACCATAATAGGCCAATGAGGGAATGCCATGTGGAAATCTCTCATTGGTCCACCTATACCAACCAACTGTATGACCAAGCCACGTGTCAAACTACAATTGGTCCACCTGTTCCATACGGATTTCCAAATCACCTGCTCGGTTAGACGTATAGTGTGTCATGTGGAACCTTGGAGTGTTTCCATGTCAACATCATATGGATGTACATTCGTTCCATGTGTCACCCTTACAGTGGTGAAACTTGTCACCTTTGACCCTTTTTACTTTAACTTTTTCCTAGTTTGACCTGAACTTTGACCAACCATAAATTTTGCATACTAACTCTGTTTGAGGTGATTTTTACGTCGTTGGAAAGATATCATTGAGATATACGCAATGATGTAGTTTTATAGAGCATTTGAGACAGACAAATTTTGATCATTTATTAATAATTATGGACCTCTATGAACATTTTGGATCTTCCTAGACCTCTGTGAGCATTCCAGATCCTTTTGAATCATTCATCCCCATTGGAAGCCCTTTGGACCACCAGAAGTTTTGATTATTCGGAAACTAAGTGAGGGTAAATCTCCCTCACCTTCCCGATCTCGATTCACTTTGATTTTCATTGTTTTACCCCTTTAAGACTAACTCGAAAATATTCCACATCACCTCGCTATGAAGTCCTTATTCTTCTATCGAGAATAACATCTTCCTGTAGCTCGTCCAAGTATTTTGGAGCAAAATCATCAACTGTCGGAACCCGATGATACAGATTATTTTTGGCACGAAATGAGAGCGGAGATATAATAAAGAAATGCACAGATATATCACATATATTCAATAATATAACATAAATGTATCAAAGATGCAACCATAAACACAGATATACAATAATACACAATTTATATTAATGAAATAAATGTACAGAGACTGTAAAAATACAAAGTGAAAGACTCGCTAGAATGGTGACAGCTTATCTCTGAGAAGAGATGTGACGGCTACTCCCATTCACAAGAAGATGATTACAATGAGGATCTGAAGGCATTTTTACAATAAACAGGAATTCCAAAAACCCTAGACATCAAAAAACCTAACCCTAGGATATGAAGTTCCAAAAGTCATGTGGGCCCCGTTTGGGTAAGTTAGTACATCAACTTCCCGGGGTCGTAACTTTTGCATACGGTCTCCATTTTGTTGGAAAGGTATCATCGAGGAGATTCATTTTGGGGGCTCAATAATGAATTTGGCTATCCTTGAGAAGATTGATCCTGAAAATCCTTCATTTAGGCCCTCAAAATGGCCCCGGAAGTTAAAAACTACTAAAAATAGTAAAATACCAAAATTGCCAGAAAAAATGTTTTGAGCCAGTTGGAAAGGTGGGTGGACACCGATATCCACCTGGATCAATCCTCCCTCCTTAGGAAGCAATGGTCTCCATTGCGTTGAGTGCCCGGGGGAGAGGAAAAGAATTTGTTGAATCTACATCTTGATGAGCTGCTTGCCTTGTTGGAGAAGTTGCGTTGCTTAGCTTGTTGAAGGTTGTCATGAACATGTAGCTGGAAGGGTTGGACCTTTTTAGCCAGTCTGGCTACATGAGATGCCTATGTGTAGAAGGAATCTTTGCGCTTTGTTGCCACCTTGTCGACCTGCTTCTATTGGATAGAAGGTGCTTGGGGCGAGGTTGTAGTGGTTGTTGTGTCCTTTTGTTCACCTTTTGAATAGATTGTGAAGAAGATAAATTTTGTAGTATGAGATACTACCTTGCGGCAATTTTTTGGTGGAACAGTACTCGAAACTACCTTTGGTATTCTATAGAGATGACCCCCCATAGAAACAATGGCACCGCAGAGTCGAGACTCATAAACAACATGGCGCTTCCGCATATATGGTTGGCCCAAGAGAACATCATAGAAATCCAGTGGAGCAACATCACATAATACCTCATCTTTGAAGGGCTGGATGTCATATGACAATTGACACTGCTGGCTAACATGAAGATCTCGTCCTTGGTGAAGCCACCCGATGTTGTATGGTTGCGGGTGTGGTGTTGTCGACAATCCGAACTGTTTGACGACCTCTGCTGAGATGAGGTTCTTCTGGCTTCCGCTATCAACAATAAAATGCAGTGGGGTCCCCTTCACCCACATCTGTGAATGAAAAATGTGATCCCCCTCTTTAGGATCCGTTGGTTCTTCTGGTTGAATTGTTGCAGTCGCGACAATAGCAGTGGGGTCTGCATAGATGATATGTCTTTAAACATTATTTTTAGAATCAAATTCTGAATCAGGGTTCGGCTCCTTATCTTTGATCTCGGCCACCAATGACTGTTTTGAGCTACATTCATTGGTGTTGTGCCAAGGGATTTTGTGGAAATTGCACCATTTTACAGTGTCCTTCTTTGTCTTCCCGTGACCCTTCTTTTCCTGTGGCTTGGACTAGTTTTCGGGAGACTGTTTGTTAGGGCCATCTTTGTCATACTTTGGTTTTTGAAAATTTGTAGACCCAAACTCCCATTTGTTCTGGTGCTTAAATTTTTTATCGATTTTAACAGCATATTGATAAGCAGCACCGAGTGATGAGATGTCCAGAAAATCCATTTTTGTTTGGATGTATATGTGTAGAGCCCCATGGTATTTCAGAACCAAATGTCATTCGGAGTCTTTGATACCCAGCTTGGTGTGCAAGGTATGGAAGGTATTGGTGAACTCTGGAACTGCTTGGCCCCTCTCTTGTCGCAGTGTGGTCCATCTCGTGTACTAGTCCTCATAGTTGCCAACAGGGTAATATTGTTCCTTTACTGTGTCCACAAAAAAATCCCAAGTGGGCTCGGCCCCATATATTCCAAAATCCTCTATGGAACTTTGCTCCCAGTAAGTTTCCCACCAATGTTTGACATGGGGGAGAGCTTTAAGGAGTGCGAAGGTGATCTTTTCCCTGTTGAAAAAATGGTGAACAAAGAAATAACTGTCTAGCATGTTTAACCATTTGTCTAGGGCATCCGCATCTATCTGACCTTCAAATATGGGAATATCAAAATTAACATGTACCTTGAAAGGAGAGGTGATTCCAAAGTGGTTTTTTGATGAAGATGAACCTGTTTCTATCGGAAGGCATTGAAGGATGTGGGAAAAATTCTTCATCATTTCGTCCCTCTGTCACGTGAGAGCTTGCTCAAGCAACAGATTTATAGGATCATCTGCTCCGTCGTTTTTCTTTTCTTCCTCCATGGAGGGATTCTTGGGAATGTGAGGGAAATTTTCTTCAAGAGAGACAAGCTCGAGACCAAACTTGCTATAATCGGACCTCCTTGGGCACATGCACTGAAAAAAACAATCAAGAGCAGCCTGCTCTGATACCACTGATCCGGATTATTTTTGGCACGAAATGAGAGCGGAGATATAATAAAGAAATGCACAGAGATATCAAAGATTTTCAATAATATAACAGATATGTATCAAATATGAAACCATAAACATAGATATACAATAATACACGATTTATATTAATGAAATAAATGTACAGATACTGTAAAAATACAGAGTGAAAGACTCGCTAGAATGGTGGCAGCTTATCTCTGAGAAGAGATGTGACAGCTACTCGCATTCGCAAGAAGATGATTAAAATGAGGCTCTGAAGGAATTTTTACAATAAACATGAATTCCAAAAACCCTAGACATCCAAAAACCTAACCCTAGGAGATGAAGTGCCAAAAGTCATGTGGGCCCTATTTGGGTAAGTTAGTACATCAACTTCTCGGGGTCATAACTTTTGCATACGATCTTCGTTTTAGGTGCATGATAGCCCATTGGAAAGGTATCGTCGAGGAGATTCATTTTTTGGGATAAATCATTCCTTTGGTTATAATTGATAAGATCGATCCCGAAAAACCTTCATCTAGGCCCTCAAAATGGCCCTAGAAGTTAAAAACTACTAAAAATAGTAAATTACCAAAATTGCCAGAAAATTGTTTTGAGCCAGTTGGAAAAGGTGGGTGGTCATTGATAGCCACCTGGATCACCTCAATACTTTCATCTTCATCCATAATCATAGGAGGATCATAAAGTTTCAAATTCTCAACATTTACCATTGAATACATTTGCATGTAAGATGGTAGATCTAATTAAAAGGCATAGTACCAATCTTTTCTAAGATATTGAATGGACCATGTCGGATTGGACTGAGCTTTTTACCTTCACCTTTCATTTCGTCCTTATTTATATGTAACCATACTTGATCACCGAATTGTAACTGGTGATCAACCCGATGTTTATCATGTCTAGCCTTGTGTTTGGCTTGGCTCTTCTCCAACTATTCATGTACTGCTTGATGTACCAACTGGATCCTTTGAATGAACCTCTCATATTTATCTATATCGTCTCGTCCATTCTCTTTAATTTCTTCTCCAAAATCAAACTCCATAGGTGATTTAAAAAAGTACCCCAAACATACTTCAAAAGGATTTCTCTGAGTATAAGAATGCATGGCATGATTATAAGCATGTTGTACATAGGGAAATTGTTCATCCCATAGTTTAGGATGTTTGTTGTAGTATCCTCTAAGTTGATGTACCACTATTATATTTACCACCTCTATTTGTCCATTTTTCTGTGGATGAAAAGTTGTGCTCTTCTTTAATTTAGTGTCCATTAGCTCCCATAAATGAGACCAAACCTTTCCCAAAAAGTGAGATTCCCGATCTGATATAATAGATGTAGGCAATCTAAAATGAACCCATACATTAGTAAAGAACATATGTGTTGTATGTTCAGTTATGACCTCTTTCTTGCATGGCATTAAAATACATGTCTTATTGAATCTATCCACGACAACATACTAACAATCATGACATGTCCTAGACATCAGAAAACCCCCTACAAAATCCATAGAAATGTTTTCACATGGTTGAGAAGGTACTAGAAGTGGTGTATATAATCCCAACTTTATATTGCTAGGCTGACTTGTGGCACACATAACACACCCTTTTACATGCTTGGAAATTGTCTCATTCATTCGAGGTCAATAACAATATCTATATCATTGTGATATTGTCTTACCAACCCAAAAATTACCAGAAATGAGAGATGTATGAGCTTCTCTAATTATGTTTAATCTTTCATCTATGGGTATTCAAAGTTTTCCAAGATGATATGAAAAATTTTCATGCATATGACAATCTAGTTGTTGATTTCCATGAATTAAATCCATATACATATCTTTAAAATCATCATCCCTTGTATATTATTCAACGTAACTTTCATGAACTAAGGGATTATACCTTAATATTGTAGATGCATTGATCACTGGTCTTGAAAACATATTTGCAACCTTGTTATGAATACCTTTCTTATACTTGATTACCAAATGAAATTGTTGTAAGAAACCCATCCACCTTAAATGTCGTGACTGTTGTAGCTTGGTATGTGACTACAAATAGTATAATGGTTGATGATTTGGATGAATTATGGTCTCCTTCCCCATTAAGTAACACTTCCATTTCTTCACATTGTATATCAATGCATACAATTCTTTATCATATGTTGGATAGTTGATTACTGCTTGAGTAAAAGTCTTATAATGATAACATATAGGTTTACCTTGTTGCATCAATACTTCTCCCATGGCATATCTTCTTACATCGGTTTGAATCTCAAATGGTTGTTGTAGATCTAGCAGAGATAAAACGAGTGTGGTGCTTATCTTTCCCTTCAATGCCTTGAAGGATTTTTATTACTTGCCTCCCCATTGAAAGACATGTTTCACACTTGTTAAGGCATGCATAGGAGCTGCTATGAAAAAACAGTTACCAATGAATTTCCTCCAGTATTGTATTGCTCCTAAGAATCTTTTGACTTCTGTGGAAGTCGTTGGCTTGGGCCATTTCACAATAACTTTTACTTTTGCAGGATCTATCTTTAGTTGACCATTCCCTACAATGTAACCCAAATATACTATATAAGTTTTTCCAAACTCACATTTAGATAACTTAACATACAACTTCTCCTTCTCTAAGAGTTCAAATATTGTTTTGACATGCATTATATGATCTTCCCATCTTCGACTGGAGATTAAAATATCATACTAGTAGACAATGACTAAGAGTTCAAATATTGTTTTGACATGCATTATATGATCCTCCCATCTCTCAATCGGGAGATTAAAATATCATACTAGTAGACAATGACGAATTCATCTATGTAAAGCATGAACACATCATGCATTACCCTCATAAATGTAGTTGTGTGTGTAATACATAACCTGGTATAAATTCAACCATTCAAATAAGCCTCCTCGGCTTATTCTAGAAAGTGTAGTTTCCATAGCACTTTCTTCCACTTTGATCTGATGTAAATCCACTTCTCAAGTCTAGCTTTAGTGAAGTAAACAACATCTTGCACGCGATCCAATAAATCATCAATTCTGGGAAGAGGATAATGGTTCTTTATCGTAATCTTTTTCAGCACTCGAAAGTCAATACACATCCTCCACGTGCCATATTTCTTTGGAACTAAAACAATAGGAGATCCATGCGGAGAGTAACTTGGCCTTATGATTCCTTTATCGAGCAATTCTTGAACTTGCTTATTTATCTCTGCATTATCTAGTATTGATAATCTATACATACCAATGTTAGGAAGAGGAGCATCCTACTGCAAATAGATTTCATGTTCAACCTCCCTCTTAGGAGGAAGGCCTGTAGGTTCCTGAAATAACTCATCATAATTAGATATGATTTTTACCAACTCTTGTTTATGATATGGATCACAACATGATAACGCATCCGATATATATATTTCTTTTTGTTTCACTATCATGAGAACAAAATATTTACTTGCATTCATGAGTCTCTTAATTTTCCCTATGCTCACTAAAGAAACATTAGTTTTGATATGATGAGCTCTGACAATGAATTCAATCCCATCCTTGAAAATGTGGTATTTATTCTCTTCACAGTAAAATATAACTTTCATGTCAAATAGATATGGACTACCCAAGAAAATGCCACAAATATCAAGAGGTACAACATCTAACTCAACCTCATCAAATAACTTGGATGTAATTACAAATATGACCTTACACTTCTTTGTCACCTGCAACTTAGCATCTTCACACACCCAACCTAATGGGTATGGTTTTTTATGAGGTGTCATCTTCAAACCCAAATTCTTAACAATTTCTTCATATATTAGGTTAACTTGATATCCACTTCAAATCTCGCTTCTTTTCTTTTGATCAATAACACTTTCCAACTTCACATATTGAAATGAAGAATTAGTAATAGATATACCTTTGCTTCCTATTGTCGTGATCTTAGATTCATCTCCTAAATCTGATCCAAGATCCTGTCAAGTTGATGAGTAGTCTTCTACTTCCCTTTATCATGTAACTTCTTTGGTTGTAATTCTAAATGCAGGTTCCAACACTGTGCTTCCTCGTGCCCCTTTCTCTTACAATGGGAACATGTAGGTATTTCTTCAACTTTCTTTATAGTAGCTGACTTTTTACTCTTCCATTTTCCTTTTGATTTCTTTTCGAACTTATGTGGATTCCTATCTTCATTCGCATGCTTCCCCTTACTAGCCTCCAGATGAGTATCTTATATTGATACTTCATCAATGTTAGTAGGGTTAAATATCAAGATAGTGTATCGAAGATATGAATTCATGCCACCAATATACTTTAGAAGAGTTTCCCCAGCATATATTGGAATTCCTAAAGCTAATTATTTCTTTTTAAATTCCAACATATATACTTGGATATTTTTCCCCTTTCCTTGTCTGAGATGTTTCCATTCCATAATTGTTGTTTTCACATAAGTTGATGTATAAAAAAATTGTATAATTGCAGCAGTAAATTCATCCCAAGAAGTAATTATTGTACCCTGTTGAACAAGCTCAACTTGTGTCTTACTCTCCCACCATATCAAGGTTGTAGCACCCAGACATATAGTATCCAATTGTAATTTTGTAGTGTCATCTACAATCCTTTGCACTCTGTAATATAACTCTATCTGCTTGATTCAATTGTCCAACTTCTCTACATTCAAACTTAACATCCAATTTTAATAAAGTCAAATTATGAGCATGAGAAGTCTTCTTAGTGGACTTATTTTTATATGAAGAATGTTCACCTGCGGGTGATGAATATGGTGAGGGTGGTTTGGAAGTTACACCTCCATCACCTCCTCCTTCATCTTTAACTACGTCAAATTTCTCCGATGTATCTTCTTCATTGGCCTTCTTTCGACCCTCGTACATTTATTCTACCATGGCTTTCATTAAATTAAAAGCCACGAAGAAATCATCTTCAGAGTCATAAGGACCTAACTTTCTTGGCGAAGTCATATCTCTTCTTCGAGTAAAGCTTCTTGACCCAATCTTTCGATTATAACTTACAAGTTTTCCTTCTCCCCGCTTGGATTTGGACCTTGTAAGCATTCACTTGCAACCACTTGTCAAAACCTTTTCTCTAATACCAACTTGAACCGAAAGATACCTAGATGTTGATTATTCTTTAATACACATAGACATCTACTTGATCTTCGAAATAATAATGATTGTTTTATTGTTTGCAATATAATGTGAATTAACTTATCTTTCCAAATTCACTTTAATGATAAACAACTTCTAAATAACTAAGCAAAATAGAACAACAATGTTAAAATCATATACAAAAGTTTGTTAATGGAGTTCACCCAATTTGGGCTATGTCTCTGGGTCTGCTTCCAATATATACCTCTTTATTAATGCTCAAATTCTTGTGTTTTACAATTACCTATTTACACGTTGCTCAAACTCAGAAAAAAGAGTGCACCATCGAATTCTTTGTGAAATTTCAAGAAAAAGGAGTATAAACTTCATATGTTTCCATCAAAGAACCTCTTGGCACACATTATGGTGCAATCCCAAGTCTTGATACCTCCTTAGCATGAACTTTGAGACTATCCATACTCAACAAAATGTGTCCCTTGGCTCGGTCAACGCACCCATTAAATAGGGCGCAGGCCCTAACTTCCATACGAGCTTCAAGCTAACCTGCAGCATCAACTTAAATATAATGTGTTTGGCATCCCATAATGTGTGGTGCCTATGGCGCAACGGTTATAATGTTGGCATACTATATGGTAGGTTCAGGGTTCAATCCCCACCGACCACTAGTTTTTGTGTTGTTTTATTATAATCAATATCATATAAATAGTATGTTGGTTGGAAAATAGTTTTAATGCCCTTGTGGGATATGGGTTATGGTTACATTGTATTCGAAAAAAACCATGGGTTAAGGACTTATCTCTCGACCCTTTTTACCCATGTTTAAACACTTCAACAAACTTAAATATAAGTGACCGCGTGTATGGTTAAGAAACAAATGTGTGGCGTAATGGAAATGGATGCTTGTCTAAGGTTATATGAGGTCATAGGTTTGACCCCCGTCGAATCTTATACTTTTGATAATCATTAACCATAATAGGCCAATGAGGGACTGCCACGCGGCTATCTCTCATTGGTCCACCTATACCAACCAAGTGTACGACCAAGCCACTTGTCAAATTGAAATTGGTCCACCTGTGCCATACGGATTTCCAAATCACCTGCTCGGTCAAAGGTACAGTGTGCCACATGTGTTACGAGGAAAATCTCTTTATGGCTAGGGTAAACCACAACAGACGAAAATGACTACAGAAATAAACTCTCTTCTCAAGTATGCTATGTAAACAAATATGCTAGCAAGACAAGATAAAAGGCCTACCTCATCCAGACGTTCGATGAAGTCCACTATTGAGCACTTGACCCAAAGTAATATACCTGCAACTAGTCCTCAACAACCAAGCAAAGCAAGCATATGGTGATAATAAATTATTTTAGCACATTCAATAGCATAATCCATTAATAAACATCACAAATACACCCATGGAATAATAATTCAAATATTTGTGAGATATCAATTGGACAGGAAAAGAGTATTTCTATTAATATATGATCAGCAGAAGTGAAAATGTTACAGACTTCCGTGTCAGCATGGTTCGGAACCGAGAAACTAAGTTCCTTCCAATTGGGCCTCCACCACTTCAATACTCCACCAAAGGCAAGCTCATAAAAGAGAAACAATGAGGTTCTCAATCAATAAAGGAAGAGCTTGAGGTTTGAACACTATGTTCAGAATTAAAGGACAAAGGGATGCAGACTCAATATGAAGTAAATAATTTCTCCAGAGTAACTTTGCTCTCAAAGTTGATTTCTTTCTCCTCTTTTCCATAGCTTAGAATTGGCCCATTTATATCCTTCAAATGGAATTGAAGGGATGAGTTGGAACGTTTCTAGTATATGGAAGGCCAAGGATCATAGATCTCTTGTCGTGGCATGGAAACCCGACATTAATTTTCACTTTTTGGCACAAATCCTGATGTACGCGGGCTGTAGTGGTGCAGCCTGCGCATACACATGTTGTATAGTAGGAAATATGCGTACATGTGGTAAAATATGTATTTTTAGCTATGGGATTTACAAATAGGATGGTAAGTCTGCATAGGGAAATGAAAAAAGGCCTTATGTGCAAGATTGCATAGGGTGAGGAAAATCTTTCTATAACAGATGCCCCCTAATGTGTGAGGTCAGAGGAGTATTTGTGATGGCCTAAATACATTATAAATAACCCAAAAGTGGAGTGATGGGAACCAGCTAGAAGAACTAGTTGCTCATTACATTCTACACTGACTTTCCATACATGGCTTCCAATAGAATTACACTGCATATCCATGTGAAAATATACCAAACAACTGTTTGTGGCCATGAATAGGAAAATACAAATGTTGTTACATGCCAAGAGTTGTCATAGTCATGAATAAGGCCCAGTAGAACAAGTCTCAAAACCAATCTGAAGATATTTGTATACAATGGAGTACAATCTGATCTCCCATGATCACTGAAGTCATATAGGTACTGGTCCAATGAAAAGGA
>SNQJ01S0030518.1:153113-176728 GCA_010110895.2 Picea sitchensis | reverse complement strand
AGTGGTATATATCATAGTGATAGGTTGACAGTGGTTCCATCATTCTACTTCTACTTCAGGGTGGCAAGATGGGGCAAGGGCAGGTGGTTGTAGCCAAAGAACATAGGGGGTTGTAGCCTCCTTCTAGTTGTAGCCAGAGAATTGGGGAGTTGGAGCTTCCCTCAAGTTGTAGCCTAAGAATCTAGGGGGTCGGAGCCTCCTTCCAATTGCACCTGGAAAACAAAGGAATTTGGTACTTCCAATGAATGTAATTCTTCAAGACATATAAGAAAAAGCAGTCGGTGGTTTTCTCCCAATTTGGGTTTCCACGTAAAACATTGGTGTACTGTGTATGTGTGTGATTGTTCTTTTCTTATTTCTCATTATTGGATAATAATACTACTTTGATATAACACTTCGATCAATTTGGCCAAAAAGGATTATAATTGCACTATTACTGACTCACCCCCCCTCTCAGTAATCCAACACAGGTGTCTTCCTCTGCTTCTAATAGCTACAATCTTTTCACTTCCTTCTGTTTGATCATGCCTGTCAACTCTATATTACTCAAATATAAAAGGGAAGCTTGATACAACGACTGTAAATTCTCTTCTAGAATGCCCAAATTTTGAGCCGAGAGGTTTTTAAAACTTTTTACCCACCTCTTTATTACCGTTTTTAGACATTTAAGCTTCCATACCAGTCTTCTCTGCAAACCTGATTCAAGAAGAAACTTTGGGTCCTTCCATACATTGTTGACTAACTAAGAGAACTCTACCTCGTGAATCCATCCAGAATTTAATTTGAAAGGATAAAATATGTGTTGTAACAAACCATCTAATTGAACAAGGATTGGAGCGTGATCTGAGATGAAAGGATGCGCCACCCAGGCACGATATCTAGCAACATGCCTTAACAGGTCCATCGAAACAAAATTCATGTTTAACCTCTTCAATATACTATCCACACCTTTCCTTCCATTTTTTCACGTAGGTACTACTACATCCGATATTATGTCAACTAGACCTCCTTTAGCAAATAAATCCTTTAAAAACAAAGCCAATGGTTCAGAGTGGTCGCTTTCTCCTCAGATATCCCCTTCATTTAGAGTGAAATTGAAATTACCCGAGACTATCAAATTCTTAAGAGACAAGAGACCTCTATCCCACACCTTTTGCCAGAAAACTTTCCTATCACTGCACGGGCCATAAACGTTTAGGAAAGATAATTGTTCCTTTAGCTCAAAGCTGGTACCTATCACAAGTAAACCACCACATCATATGTAAGGTTTTAGATCAAATTTATAAGGGTCCCAAGCAACCAATTAACCCCCTTGATTTGCCAACAGAGCTAACAACAGTCGAATACCAGGATGGTTTAAGTTTCATTAAAAATGATCTTGCCCTTGATTCATCCACTAAGGTCTCCTGAAAAAAGATAGTGTCTGGTCGATTAAAAAGTAAAAGTTGACGTACCGATGCCAATTTTTGGGAGCCCCCCACTCCCCTAACATTTAAGGACAACAAGATCATGATTTAGTGCGTGTTAGGGCTTTAATGCCTCTAAACGCCCCATGATCAGAATCAGATGAAGAGAAGTTAACCTGCTCCTTTACAGAACCCTCTGCTCATTTTCAAGCACTGTGTGTTTTTATCGGTGATATTTCACAACCCAATCCCCTTGACCACGCAAAACCTTTAGCACCCAAAACTAGTTGTTTAGCCCTAGGACCCAAGGAAGTTAATGAGTTAACCTCAGTTGAGACAATAGAAACAACCAATTTTCCTTTGAAAGTAGTTAGAGGTTTCGATTCCAATAACTTGTGTAAAGTCGATACTAAAGAGTCTAATACTAGACTGAGACTGCAATCCCCCCGTTCTTGCTCCCTTAACCCAGCACTACAAAGGATATCCTGAACAGACGAGAAAAGTGCCACTTCAGTCTCACTATGCAACTGTTCTTCTAAATCAAACATGGCATGTCCCTCACAAAAGCCAAAACCCAAAGACACAAGGGCAAACGCAGGCCCACCCCTACCTAATACTCCCTATGGCCTTAACGGCTCCTCCTCAAAAGAATCCAATGGATCAACTACAGGGTGCATCTACATGTAGATAAGTGGAATGCGTAGTTAAACTTACACTTCATATTAACAATATTCCATGTGAAATTTGTCAATTGTATTAAAAGGAATACTTAGATTGTGATAACAATATACCATTTTATAATTGCCAAACTCAAATACCAAGAAATATTTAGGAAAATAGTGTAGTTAATCTAACTTAACCCGCTAAAATAAATTAAAACTCATATTTCACTTTATAAATCAAATCCTCATACCTTCCCATCACAATAAAATCTTCGACATGCAATACTTGAAGAACGATGTCTTTACTATCATGTTCAATATTTTAGAGGTTATGACTCACTCTATATATAAGGATGTCTATCTATTTTCGTATTCCAAGCTCAATGGATTTGCTTAAATCCATAAATTTATCTTTTCAACCCATAAAGAATTAGAGAATTCTTATTGTCAAAACCATGTGGTTCGCTACATGTAGCCTCCATTAAGAAAGACAAACCATGTAGTTAGATTGACACCTCACAAAGAAGTGGCAATTTAGATTTACAATCTTCGATGTAAAATATGGAACAAAATTAAAGAAATACTTAGGTTGTGATAATAATATACCATTTTCCAATTGCCAAACTTGAACTTGAATTGAGAAAATATTATAGGAAATCTAATTCTACCATTTCAAAAAACTTTTGAAGCTCATATTTCACTTTATGAATCAAATCTTTAGACTTCCATACTACATTAATATCCACATAAACCACATCCAAAGAATAATGTCTTTATCATAATTTCCAATGTTGTAGATGTTATTATCCGACTTATTATGAATTATTGGATCTAAAACAAGTAGATTCATAGTTATGAAAGTTTAGGACATAAAACTTAATTGAATCACTATGTTTAGTGTCTTGCATGTGGGTATTGATTTAAAACAAGGTAAGAAGATTCATGATTATGCAAGTATAAGGCATAAAACACATCTCTGTTACCATTTTTCCTATGTATCTTGATTTATTAGCTCTAGAACAAGTAAGTAAATCCAAGAAATGTAATCCTAGGGTATAAACTCTACATCACATTGACATGTTATTTAAACATAAATCATGAGAATGTCTTTATCATAATCTCCAATGTTGTAGATGTTATTATCCGACTTATTATGAATGATTGGCTCTAAAACAAGTAGATTCATGGTTATGAAAGTTTAGGACATAAAACTTAATTGCATCACTATGTTTAGTGTCTTGCATGTGGGTATTGATTTAAAACAAGGTAAGAAGATTCATGATTATGCAAGTATAAGGCATAAAACACATCTCAATCACCATGTTTACCATTTTTCCTATGTATCTTGATTTATTATCTCTAGAACAAGTAAGTAAATCCAAGAAATAAAACACATCTCAATCACCATGTTTACCATTTTTCCTATGTATCTTGATTTATTATCTCTAGCACAAGTAAATCCAAGAAATGTAATCCTGGGGTATAAACTTTACATCACATTGACATGTTATTTAAACATAAATCACGAGGTTAACAAAGATCATCTTTATCTAAACAAACTTGTTTTTTTAACTTTTCTTAGTCCCAGTATCTAAAGGTAGTTTCTCACATTATGTCATATTTCCTCTCTAGCAAGTTAAAATTCTTCAAGACTGAAATTATCTAAAGAATCATATGAGCAACTATTATATATGTATTATATTAAATTTTAGTTCTAGAACTCATGACTTTTTACCTGTGGAATATTTCCTTGCATATCACTTAATAATTGTGTGGTGAAACCTGACTACTTTTGGAGATTTCTCATAACTATTTTTCAATGCTTAACATAGCTCGAGGGTGATGAGGGGAAGATGGAGGAGGAGGTGAGGTCGGGATACTTTTGGTACCTTATGGACGAACAATAGCTACGCATGCAACAATTGCTAACAATTTATTTTGAAGAGCCTTGAGTACATCCTTAACAACCTATTTCCATTTTCTGTTGACACTAATTTTGTTTAAAAAATGACATAACATTTATCACTTCCTTCTCTACCATATGTTTTTCTTTCATTTTAGCCTCCAGAGTTAACTCAAGAAGTCCTAAGGTAGATGTGAGATCTCTCCCCCAAATTTTGGACGTCATGGGTTTGACTCTCTTGATCCCCTCGTGGTTAGGTCTATGATCATGGTTGACGTTTTACCCCATTTACCATCCAAGGATCATGGGGAAATACTCAAAGGGTTTTTCGTGAGTTTTTCCTTGGAATTTGTTTTTCTTCCTTTTCCATCTTCTCATGTTCAATGTTATGAAGAATCAATCTATGTTTGTGTTTGTATTCATGGCACTTTCCTACAATCTCTATTGGTGTTGGCTTAGATATAATAGAGAAGGAAGCATATATGTTGGTTCATTCACATATATTGGCTTTCCACATCAAAAAGAAATTGTAATTAGTTTGTGTGTGCCCAAGTAGAATACAAAATACGTAAAATTGTTGTGTTGCAAGGATAGTCGATATATATAGGAATTAACATGACCCTTTTCTTGTAATGAAGCAGATATTAGTATGTTACTAGAGTTCCAATGAGAGGTATAACAACATTACACAATTTAATCCATTATATCAACTCTACATATAAAAGGAATAACTTCAAGCTCTTATGTTTTAGCTATAACCCTATATCTCTTATGTGTTATTGAAAAAACTCAAAACAGAAACACATGTTTTCTAGGCAAACTCACCTCATTAGGTTAAGAGAGAATTTGTGATTTGGATGCTACAAACTTGCTTTTCATTTCTCTTTTATGATTCTCAATTTCCCTTTTCAAGTTGTGTGATTGAATAAATTGGGTTTCCAAGTCTTTCATTGTAGACAACTCTAGTCTTGAATTTTCACCAATTTTTACTTTCAAAAACTTAAGGATTGTATTTAAATACTCAATTTCATCACACTTTGTGACAAGCCCTTTCTCCAACTTGAAAAATTTTTGTGGTCCTCCCCATTCCTAACTTCTACTTGAGTAGAAGTTCAATTTGAATGTTTTCCTAGAAAATTTGTTGAGACTTACATCACCTCCTAACCGCTCAAACATCACTCAATGAGTAAAGCCCCACTTGATGAATGTTATCTCCAAATAAGTTAAAATAAGATAATTTATTAATGTTGGCATCTTTTTAATTTTATTAATTACATCTTTTTAAATGGAATCTCATCCTTGAGTTCCCATTACACAATAAGGATGTCATCACAATAAAATCCATATCTTAATATTTACATCATAAACATAGTGCCAAAATAGGGATTATTACTTACACTAGTTTAGTGAACATGGAGTGTACTACATTTCAATGGAATGTATTTATAGTACATTAAATAATAAATATGTCATAACAATAAAATTCATATCCCAATGTTATTGTTGGATTAGAGGGTGAATGTTAATAGAGCAATTTAATCCTTTTAACCATATAAATTATTTATATCAATGTATCATTATCATCATCCAACCAACTGAAGAGCAAATAAGCAATGAACAAAAGAAACAATCACACATACACAATACACAAATACAATCAAAAAAAAAAAAAAAAAAAAAAAAATATTTTTCTTATATGTCTTGAAGAATTACATTCATTGGAAGCACCAACTTCCTTTGTTTTCCAGCTGGCTACAAAGGGGCTCCAACCCCTAGTTTCAGGCTACAACCTGAGGAAATAAGGGGTTGGAGCCTCCTACCAGTTGCAACTGGAAGGAGGCTACAACCCTATGTTCTCTGGCGCTACAACCGGAAGGTGGCTACAACCACCCTGTCCTTGCCCGATGACCGCCATGAAGTACAATTAGAGATGATGGAATTAATTCACTCTATCACTATGAGATATACCATTGTAAACATGTACCCGGATAAAACTGAACCATCCATCTATTTTGTACCCCTCAACCTATACCATAAACCGTTACATCAACTATACCAACCTGCTTCGAAGTCTGCCAATCAGCCTATATCATAAGCAGTGCAACCAACCATGTACCAAGTATGTACCAATCAGCTATTTCAAGTACTCATCCCAACTATGACTCATCAATATGTACCAACATCATCAACTGCTCCCACCTCAATGTATGCTAACTCATCAACTACTTGTCTCAGCCATGTGTACCCAACTTGTACCTCAGCAAAAATACCTCATCAATTTCTGTCATCCAAATGATTTGTAACTCTATAATGGACCTAGTGTATATGATCACATACCTACAAACATTCCTTAACTTTAACAATAAGAGACTAGCATTTTCATCAAGCGTTCCTTTAGTCTCTCACAATACTGGTTTTGGACAACAACCCTAGCTTGAAATAATCGTAACTTTGTACCTGTAATGAATAAAAGATCTGAAACTTATGCACAATGTTCAGTGTGTTTATGCAATTCCTCTAGGTTTCACTACTTGGAACCTCTAAATGAGTTATAGCAAAAAATGGCACACCTTGTTGAATTCTGGTTTATTCTAGAGACCTTGTAGAGCCTGCCCCGCACAAAATATTTGTTGAATTATTATGAAATTGTTACACATAATACTACATATTTTACTCTAACCAACACATTTTTTTTTTTTTTTTTTTTTTATTGGTTTCCCACTGATATTTATGATTTTTTTTCCCGAAACACTTATTTTTGACTGGTTTCAAGACTAATACAAACCCTATTTTCCACAGGTGTAACTCAAACGTCAAAAACGAACCACAAGATGAGATTTTTACCATAGATACTTGGATATGTTTCCTCAATGTCTATTGTATGTAATTTCATGGTCTGAATCATTCTAGAAAAAAATTTTTTTTTTTTTTTTTTTTGTGAAAATGGTGATATGACATTTAAATAACATACCATAGAAAGCTCCTTCAAAATAATTTATCCTTCGTTGAATTTTGACCTTCTTTCTTCACTTTCCTTCTTAGAAATTTGGATTATATATCATTTGTTTACCCTCCAAACATATAGGTATTCAATATGCTTAAGTTTGTCTAAAATGAGAGAGTCTTGCCACTTATTTATACTCTCAAGTAGCTTCCCTTAAAACTTATCTTCTAGGTCACTTTGCCTTTCCTTTATTTTAGGGTTAACCCACTTCTAATTTATCCATTAAATTTTATTATTGAATTTATTTTGTATTCACTTTGGAGTATAATACACTCCTTCAGCTTCTGCTTTATTTACCTTTTAAAATCTCTTAAATACGTACTTTGACCTTTTGGGGCTTCTAGATGACACTTATGAGGGGTCCTCCAACTTTGTAAAGGTCCATAACTCTCTCAAACCATGAGGAGTTATGTGAGGCATTCCACATACCAGAAATGGAATGACATGTACTATCCATATGAATAGTATTACCTAAAATATATCAAACTCATGCTCGTTATCCATCCAAAACAAACTTGGGTCCATTACCCAAACCTTGGTTCTCCAACTTCTCATGGCCATAACTCTCTAACAGCAGAGGGGAGTTATGTGACATTCCACGCCTACACCAGAATGGCGCGATTGACGCCATATGGGATATTTTCCTTTGGAAGGATTCACTGACCTTCATCTCATTATTCTAGATAATCGTGGGTTCTCTGACCATGCTTCTAGGATAACTCAGATCCACAGAATTAATGGTGGGGGCTTTCACCATAGGGCGCCACTTTGGGTTCATCCGTTCTGCCAGTATCAACCATGAATGAGACAATGATAGTTCATCTTTGCATCAGAGCAGTATTGGGTCCATTACCCGACATTTGTGCTGAGGCTTTATTCGGGTTGACATCAATGACAGTAATGAATAATGATCTCCGCTTTTGGCGACGGTGTACTCAGTTACCAATGCTAAAATGGTATCATCACTCATGCTCCTTGGAACCATTATCTGTCAGCTTGTATCTGGTGATATTCTCCCCAGGACCAGTACACCTCTATCTATCTGCCTCTGTCCTCCGTCGATCGTCTCTCCCCACAGGACAATGCCTGTTCTCTGCATCGTGAAATATCTCCCCATTTGTGCATCGATGGAAGGGAATATTTCTATCTAGGGTTAGATCCCTGACTGAACTATCCTTTTTATGGTGTTTCCTCATGGCAAATGGACATATAAGATGAACCATTCAAAAAGACATTCATTTTTGAATTGAAACTCCAAGCCTTTGGCGGATGTTCAAAGGTTCAATGGAACGTTTGTTAAGATATGCGCTTGTTGTGCCCACATACTCATCTGATGTTCTTTTTGCAACGTTCCTTGTAGAAGTGACTTGATTGGAATATTGCTTTTGTCTTCAGATTGCATCAGGCTGGGTTCTTTGAGGATATTGATGGTGCTTGTATTATCCTAATAGATTGGAATGGGATCATCATGTATTATATCTATCGGTTTACGTTCCTGCATCAGGAACTACGTATTTTGCAACATGTTGTTATGCAATGCTGCCACAATCTCGGCTGTAGATAAGATATGCGGTGATTGTTCCTGTAGCCATGATGCCTAAACCTCCGCAGGTAGAGGCGATTAGCGGTTAGTTGCTTCGTCGGATCATCAATACAACCTTTCATCGTATTTTACGTGGCGGAGCCAATGGAAGTGATGAATCATTTCCTTTTGATTCATGATCGAATGCTGTTCCTTTGGGATATTTGAAGATCCTCTTTACAACTAATACATGCGATTCCTTTGATGCTTCTTGAAAATGTGCCTGTCCGAAAACTACGCAGGCTACATCAGGATTACCGAATGATAACGTCATATAGTGGGTTATCAGTATTGACTATATTTCCTTTGATCTGTAGACTTTGGATAATCATCTTTGCTCAACTTAAAACTGGACGTTTGCGTAAGGAGTGATAATTGTTTGCAATCTTCCATTCAAACCTTTTTAGCGTTTCTCTGATATGCTTGGTTTGAAATAAAATTCCTTGGTTGCTTTATTGTATGTCGAGAGTTCTCAAATTAACGACATTTCAAATTCATTATGTATGTCTTTTGCAGATTTCTGGCTTAGCCTATCATCATCATTACCAAAATTAATATCATCAACGTAAACTTCAATTCATAAAATATTATGGCTGCAACGGTGTAGAGGTTGATGTCTGCCTTCCTTTTAGACCCTACTTGTTGTAGATGATATTTATCGGTCAGAATTACCATGCTCTGAAGACTGTTTTAGACCAGCCACAAGGCCTTCTTTAATTTGCATGATAGTCGTTCTCGATAATGAAATCCTTCTGTTTACGTTCAATGTAGACTTCTTCTTCAAATTCCCCATTTAGAAGAAAGCCGATTTTACATCCATATATTACACTTTAATATTTTTGGAGCGTGAATATTTAAAACGAATAAGAATTGCTTCATTCGTGGGGAAAATGTGTCTTCAAAGTCTATTCCTTCAGTCTGTGCATATCAGCATACCAATCTACTTTTGTTCCTTGTAACCTGTCCATCTTCGTTCAATTTGATAAGAATCATTTCGTGTGATCACATTCTTATTCTTTGGTCTTGGAACCAATTCCCAAATTAATCATTTTCTCTATTTGATCAATTTAACAAATCCGGCCTTATTCAAAATTCATCATTTGTTGGATTCTTCAAAGCAGCTTGGTTCAATTGTAGATAAGGTGTTAGATTGGTGATTTTTTCTGAATGGATTCTTCTTCTAGTCTCCAATCTGCATCTTTGTTTCCAATGAAGTCGATGAAGGATGATTCCTCTATATAAGTTCTTGGGTTTCTTTGGAATTTGAACTTTCTCTTCATAATCACGTTGGATTCTCTTCATCTTCCTCTTCACTTCTTTTTCATCTTCTTCTTTCTAAAGAGTTGTTTCGTTCTTGAATTCATTTTCTTCTTCCTTTGGGTTGCAGTGCGCTTTCGACAAATGGGTTGTCACATTAGTGCTTTCCACAATTTTGTTCAATCTTAGATTGTAACCGTGTATGTTTTCCTTATACTTGAGTAACCAACAGAACTCATTTGTCCGCATGAGGGTCAAACTTTCCCATTCTTCCATCTTCTCTTTTGATGTAGCGTTTGCTTCAAAAAACTCTGAAAGGTAGCTTCACGTTTGTTGGTCTTCCTTTCCATAGCAACTTCGTGAGGGAGTTTTTGGTGTTGTTTATGAGCATTAATCTATTTTGAATGTGAATTTTTGTATGCATTGCCTGTGTCAAAATATCTGTCAATTTGGAATCAATTGGCATTGTTCGAGCCATTTCTTGTGCAATTATCATAATGGATGATAATCTGTTCCTTTTGTCTCTGAACCAATATATGAATGCAATGCTCATTCATGCTTTCCAAGCCTCTACTTGCGCAATTTTCCATAATGCCAACCCATTTATCACTATATTATCGTAGATCTTGATTAATCTATCAAATTGTACTTATGCTAATTGATTTCTCACGGATATAATGTTCTCAAACTCGCAAGCTACTTTCGAAGGAAGGATGGTTCTTTGAAGATTACTGACACCAATCGCGCCAGACTCCCCCCGTCTAATATTCGTATTACTTGGGATTCTCTAAGCCGGATGGATCATAACAATTCATTCTCTGATGTGTAATCATCATCATATTCATTAGTGGATTCATTGTTATCTCGGCTCGACTTCTTTGTTTTTGTCACATTAGTTCGTCTTTTCACTTTCTGATGCACGGAAGTACAATATCTTGAACTTGTTCCCTTGTTACTTGTCCTTCCTTTCTTCGGTTATTTTCCAAACCTTTATATAACTAATCTGACATCTTTTCCATTTATTTGTAGAATTTTCTTCATCTCGTTTTAATTCCAATATTTTGATCTGATTTTGTCTTTGTCCACCTATTCTTCTTGTTTTCTTATCCTTACTTTCTTATATCTAATATCAAAATTCTCTTTCATGGAAGTATCAGTCGATAGCTTCTACAATCACTGGCTATGTGTCCATAGTTATGACATTTAGCAACACTCAATGTTTGATAGATATAGGCACTTCTTAGCGAACATTTATTTTATAATCCCCACAATCACAACCTTATGTCCAAAGTTAATTCAATAAAAACAATTACCATAAAATAAGTTGCATACGTAGGAGTGAATTATCTTCTTTGTGGCGTAGTCCTTCTGAATTTTTCCTTATTTGATCATGATCGCGGATGAAGCTTCTTTGTGGCTTGAACATGGATGGTCTTCTTAAATGTATCTTCAATAGTTTCTTAGATTACGGTTGACCATGATTCCTTCCTTTGAGTACTTCTACATAATTCTTTCTATTTTTTCTTCATTCTTCTTTTCTACCAGCCTAGAGTGCTTCTCTTCATTTCTCTGCGCTTAATGGATGTTTCTTTCTTTTCAACGTTCTTGTTGATCTTGGCGATTTTACTTTTCAATGTGACAACTTCTTCTTCAAGCTTCTCAACCTCTTTTTTCTTTCTTCATTATCTGAGACTTCTTGACATCTTATGTTCTCTTTGCTTCTTCAAGTTGGATTTTCAATGTAATTATTTCTTCTTTCAGTCTTCTCTCTTCTTGACCAAACTCTTCTCAAGTTGGTTTAAGTCATTGGATATTATTTCTGATCCATCAATATCTTTTCTCTCTTTTCTGCTTCTTCCTTTTTGTGCTACTATATGTTGGCTTCTAAACATTTCTTTTGATATTCTATAGTTTCTTCAATTCTTCTGGCCTCTTCTAGACTAAGCTCCTTAAATTCTTGATGACCTGTTGATATAGACCTTGAACACTTTCCTTTTAAGTTTCATCAATTCTTTCTTGGATGACTTGTTTTCTTCTCTTTCTTTCTTTAGATATTTAATTTACCTTGATCAATTTTTTTTGTAATCAACTTCTGCTTCTTCACACTCTTCCTCTTATGAATCAGTCTGACATGATGACATATTTCTTCTTGTTCTATATCTGCCTCTTTTGGCATTTCTAAATCTACAATGGATGAAGAATATATGTCATGTAACGCATCCCAAAGTTCTTTTGTTAGTGAACATTTACCAACCTTTCTCTTACGGGATTAGGAGATCCTTCCCAGATGAAATCCATTTTTTTTTTTTTTTTTTATTTTTTCCTCAATTCCTTCTTCGTTGAAGTCTCTTTTTGCCCTTTTTGAACTATCATATCGTATAACAAATGATTGCAAAATACCAATGCTTATGTGCCTGTAAAATATCTTTTCATCCTTATGCTCCACATCTCATGCCTAAAACCATTATAATCATTACACATCAATACTCCATTCTCACAATAATCCATGATCTCCTTCCAGTTGTTAAATTGTTTCCTGGAAGGAACTAGCTCTGATACCAATTGTTGGATTCTTTGGGGAGGTGAATGTTAATAGAGCAATTTAATCATTTTAACCATATAATCAAGTGTTATATCAATGTATCGTTATCATCCAATAGTGCAGTAAATAGAAATGAACAAATGAACAATCATACATACACACACAACTACGCCAGTGTTTTGCTTGGAAACCCAAGTGGGAGAAAACCACATAATGTTTTTCTTATATGTCTTGAGAAAATTACATTTCATTGGAAGCACCAACTTCCTTTGTTTTCCGGTTTCAGTAGGAGGAGAATCCAACCCCCTAGTTTCTCAGGCTACAACCTGAAATCCAACTCCCCAATTCTCAAGCTACAACCAGAGGAATTTCCACAACCCCTATGTTCTCCGGCTATTGTAATTGGCTACAACCACGGCATTATACGTCAACTACCACAGAGTAGAAGTGAAATGATGGAACCATTTGTCACACTATCACTGTGAGATATGCCGCTATAAACGTAGCGCACCAATAAACCATGCATTAACCATGCATCAGCGGCACCTCAGCCTATTACCATAAACAAGTGCATCAACCATGCCAACACGTACCAAACAATCTGTAATCAAGTTGTACCATAAACAAGTGCAACCAACCATGTACCAAAATTGTAACAATCAATATTTCAGGGTACTCATCAACCTGACTCATCAATATGTACCAACATCATCAAATGCCACCTCAACAATATGTGTCAACTCATCAACTACTTAATCTCCAACCATGTACTTAACATGTACCTCAACCAAAAACCCTCATCAATTTCATCATCCAAATATGATTTATTAACCTACGTAATGGACCTGAATGTATACTTGATCCACACCTTGCTGCAAACCTTCTAACTTTAACAACAAAGTTAGCATTTTCAATCAAACGTTTCTTTAGTCTCACAAGACTAGTTTTGTGATTAGTCAACAACCCTAATACTTGAAATAATCATAACTTTGTACGTATAATGAATAAAAATTTGAAACCCCAGTATATTTTCTTCAGTATGAACATGCAATTCCCTCGGGTTTCACTACTTGGAACCTCTATAAAATGAGTTATAGCAAAATGGCACACCTTGTTGAATTATGGCTTGCTTGTTCAGAA
This sequence comes from Picea sitchensis, assembly GCA_010110895.2. Taxonomy (NCBI): domain Eukaryota; kingdom Viridiplantae; phylum Streptophyta; class Pinopsida; order Pinales; family Pinaceae; genus Picea; species Picea sitchensis. Next base: position 163,232 of record SNQJ01S0030518.1, on the reverse strand, counting down.
GGAGTCCTTGTAGAGGCCTACCCATGGAATATTTTGTTGAATTGATCTGGAAACTAACTTACACAACATACTAAAGACTATACTCTAACCAACACATTTTGTCTACTGAATTTGGATCTTTTATGAAGAAGTTATGACGTTTTTACACGAAATGCTTATTTTTTACTAGTTTCTGGACTGGCCACAAACCCTATTACCGAGTGTAACTCCAAATGTACAACGAACCACAAGCTGAATTTTTACCATACGGATACTTGGATATGTTTCCTCAATGGCATATCAATTTCACGGTGGATCATTCTAGAAAAAATGTTATTGTGAAAATGGTGAGAATGTGCTTGTAAAACATACCTTAGAAACATCCCATCAAAGAATTTATCCTTCCTTGAGATTTACGATCATGCTTTTTCTTCACTTTCCTCGGAAATTCGGCTTAGATATCATTTGTTTTACTCAGACACCACTATAGGTATTCAATGCTCAAAGTTATTGTCCTAAAATCAAAGAGCATTGCCTCTTATTTATTCTCTCCAGGTAGCTTCCTTAAAGACATATTTTAGGTCACTTGGCCGACTTTCCTATTTTAGGGTTAACCCACAGCTTCTAATTTCTCCATAGAGGCTTATTATTGAAATAATTTATTTTTGTATTCACTTTGAATTATAATACACTCATCACTTCTAACATTATTTAACTTTTAAAATCTCTTAAACCACTTTGACTACTTTTGATCTTTTTTATTATTTAACTTTTAAAATCTCTTAAACCACTTTGACTACTTTGATCTTTTGGGGCTTCTAGATGACATATGAGGGTCCTCCAACTTCGTAAGGCCATAACTCTCAAACCGTGAGGAGTTATGTGACATTCCACATACCGCCAGAAATGGAATGACATGTACTATTCATATAGAATAGTACTACCTGAAAATATATCAAAACTCATACTATTATCCATCAAACAAACTTGGGTCCATTACCCAAACCTGGGTTCTCCAACTTCTCATGGCCATAACTCTCTAACCGTGAGGAGTTATGCGGTGTTCCACATACCACCGGAAATGGCATGACAAACACTATCCATATATGATAGTTTTACTGAAAAATTCATTGGCCTTCATCTCATTATTCCACAAATAATCATGGGTTCTCTAACCATACTTCTAGGATAACTCAATCTGCAAAGCATCTTCCCGTGAGGGCTTTCACCATAAGGGGACCACTTTGGAGTTCATCCATTTCTACTTATTATCAACCATGACAAGACAACAACGAGTCATCTTTACATCAAACAATCTTGGGTCCATTACCCAACCTTTGTACTACGGGGCTTTTTTCAAGGATTGACATCAATGACAACCAACCTTAATCAACATTTACATCATAGACACAGTGCCAAAATAGGGGTTATTACACTAGTTTAGTGAGCATGTGAATGGAATGTATTTATTAGTGCATACGAAAATGAGCTTTATTTCTCAATGATTCGATTTTTGTGATGTTTCATTATAAATAATACAACACTACTATTTGACATATTAAATAACACTAACATTACATATTAGCAAATAAAGCATCATTTATTTTAGGGGTACGGGAACTTTAAATTTGTAATTAACTCCATGTGCATCTTAAAAATTAATAATTATATCCTTTGATGTTAATTGAGTTTTCATTAACCAAACCAAATTTATCGGCTCGAGTCCTTTCTTCCTATTTCATGTGCATTTCAGTGCAAATATTTAAAAAGGATCTCTTCCTCTTTCATGTGCATTTCATTGCAAATATTTATAAAGGAATAAGCATCTCTTGACAACCCAAAGATAATATTTTAAATGCTTGGATCATTATGTTCAGTTATATCCTCTGGAATGGTTTCTCTATAAACTCTATTTTTCATTTTATATTTTGAACATTCTTGCATTTAGTTAATTTAGTTGCAGTTTTTATTACATTTTGTTATTTATTTATTTTTGGCTTTTCTTATCATATATTCTCATTCATCTTTTGTTATTTATTTTTTTTTGCTTTTCTTATCATATATTTTTATTGATTTTCTGAGGGGAATTAAACCCAAAAAAAATTACAGGATCTTTTTGAGCTTTCCTTATTCTATATTAGACTAAAAAAAAATAAAAATAGAATATTAGTTTCCTAAAATGTTTTTCCATAACACTTAAAACCAATATTTGTGATTTTACTTTAAACTTAGAATCTACCAAATAATAAACTTGGTTTATGTTTCATGTTTGGAGTACTGATTTTTTTATGTGTAGTGAATCTATGTGATTAGATTGTATGCAATCCCATAAGAGGTTTGTTTTTAGGTGCTTCAACTATGTTTTACTAATTCACCTTTTAGCGAATATTTTAAGAACACTTGGAAAAAGATTATGAATTGTTCTTATTAATCATTAATCATTGGAATAATACTAAAGAATTTTTTCTACTCTTTTGGGTAGAAAACCCGTGTGCAATATTGCATGTCAATTGAAGCCGGTACCCCATGTGCAATATTGCATGTCAATTGAAGATACTTTGAATAAAGTTCCAAATCCAAGAAACGATAGTGATAAAGTGATAAAATTGAAGATGATTTGAATAAAGTTCCAAATCCAAGAAAGGATAGTAAGAAATTGATAAAATGAATGCATACCAGTGATGATGGAGATATAGGTTACTCACCTACTATAGGGGACAATGTTTAGTGTAGGAGGCCTTAGAAAATCTGAGGTACATAATTAATACTTTAAATATCAACACTTCCAAGGCTATGTTGTGTATACTTAGTTAATATTTCCATTTTGTACATATTTCTGCATACAAATCAGAGTCTCATGGATGACTAAGGTAAATATCAACACTTCCAAGGTTATGTTGTGTATACTTAGTTAATATTTTCATTTTGTACATATTTTTGTATACAAATTAGAGTTTCATGGATGACTAGATTTTGAATGTCTATTAAACATAATTTCCTTTTCTCATTCTCAAACTTATATGAAACCTACTACCACTACAATTACATGCACATCTTCGGAGTGTATCTTGTGTTGGATTGGGACATTTGGATGATTTAATTCTAATATGAGAAAGTGTATGAAGATCAATATTATTTTGTGGAAAAGAAAAAAGTTGTTACAGCCAAAGAAAGAAAAGATGATAGCTCTAATGCTAAACATGTTGTAAAATCAATGCTAAATGTGATATTTCAAATATCGACTTGGTGAGTACACTAAATTTTATTTCAATGATATACACTTTTATATTTTAATTGTAGTATTTTATAATTTATAATATCTATGTATTATTTTTTTTTTTCGCGTTGCTCATTGTAGAAAGGACAATTCAACCAAGGTGGCAAAATTAAATTAATTATTAGATCTGTATGATGGCAAAGTTGCAAGTTAGGGACATATTCATTTATTTTCGATACTTCATGGAGTGCAACTTAGTCCTTGATGAGGCATCAACTAGCCTCAAGTTTTTTTTCCAGGTTACAAAGCTCGAGAAAACCCCCAAGTACTTCCCCTCATTTCGAGTATGGTACCTAGGGAAAACCCTAGAATCTTCAGGGCACAAGGTCAGTCAACAAAAAGGCTCAAATCCATTACAACCATATACTCGTTATGATCTCAACATGACACTGGCAAGAATTGAACTCGAGTGGGGAGGATAGTAATCATTCCTCCCAACCACCCAAGCTAAACCCAATTGATAACTAACATCAAGTTTATAGACTTGGGACCCCATTTTTATTTTTATTTTTACCTTTTAATTCATGGGGTTGCTTATGATTGAATATTTTAAGGTATTGAAAGGATGATGGATAATGATTTACTTAATATCTTTGAAAGACATCAGTGCTTTTTTAACCTAGATTTTAGATCCTTTTTGGCTTTCCATTTGAAAATTATTGAGTTCCTTATTCATCATTTATTGAAGGTTTGAAGCATCTTAATTGCCTTAGCTTTTGAAAATATTTTGATTTATTTTGATTGAGTATATTTATATCTTTTGATTTCCTTTTTTGAAATTATACCTATAGTTCAATATGCCTTCCCAAAATATTAATGGTGTGCATCTTTCAAAGGATCTTGATGGTTCATCAAAGACATTTTAATATTTTGACTATAGCATATTTTGGATTGCTATGATAGTTCATCGAGCCCCTTCAATAAATGTCATTTCAAAATCTCTCTAAAACATCCAATGTTTCATTGGGATGTTTTGAAAGTTAACATGTTTTGTATCTTCCAAACTTGTTGGATGGTTCATCGAGATGCTTTAATCTTTCAAATGTAACATTTTTTGAGTTTTCCTAATGGTTCATCAAGCTACTTCGAAAGATGTCATTTCAACATCTTTCAAAATCCCCCAAGGATTCATCAAGATGATTCCAAAGTTGTATTTTAGCCATCCTTTAAATTATTTCGATGATTCATTAGGAGAGTTTGGGATTTTGAATGTGTTATCTTTCAAAGCCCAAGATGGTGCATCGGGTCATTTCTAAGATATTTCAAAGGACACTTCTTTTGAAACATCTCAATAAACTATCAGAATGTTCATAAAGATATCTTTTGAACATCTGTTGGAGCCACCTAATGGTCCATTGGGAAGCTTCCAACATTTGAGCTTGTAATTTTTTCCCTACTTCGTGAAACCCTTCTAAGTATTAGAGCTCGTAATTTTTTCCCTGCTTCATGAAATCCTAGAGCTCGTAATTTTTTTCTTTCTTCATGAAACCCTTCTAAGTCCGCTAGTTTTAAATCCTTCTAAATCTACTTTCTAGCAAAAATAAATGTCATTAAGGAGTGCTTAGCTGCAATTTTTCTTAGAGCTTGATGAAGTTTTTAGGTGATGCACACACTGACATATCCTATTCATTACTAGAGTCTTTCCATAGTTGTTATTATTATATTATTTATGCTTGTGTTCCTAGATGTATGGTTTATATGCATTTCTCCTAGAAACATCACTAATATTGCTACTCTTATGGAAAGGTGATACATTCTACCCTATTTTTGGGTTAATAGCTTCTTCAATTAATGAGGTTGGCCCCTCCTTCAAGGTATACATTGTATCCTTTAGGAATATATCCACCACAACTATTAAGAGAACTAACACATTGACCTTGGTTCTTAATTTTTTTAAGCATCTAGAATGGTTACTTAAGTTGGAAATCCCATTCAACAGTGCTAAGAAAAAAGTAGTGTTGTACGCCATTCAAATTCTAGTGTAAAATTTAAGGGGGCATGGTTCAACCACAAAACCCTAGTATCTTGAGTTCAGAATCAATGCACACTCCCTCCCCCCTCTCCCGCATTTAAAGGCAAAGTCTAATAATGGTTTTGTGGTAAGGTTTATTTTGGTTTTCATTTTAATATTAAGGAATATAGAGATTATTTTTTTCAAAATCGTCCCTAGTTTTAGGAACAAATGGACCCTCAAGTTTGACCTGAAATAGGAAGCATTCAACTATTTTAACATGGTTTAATCTCCCTCATATCTCTCCAAACCTCTAGGATAGAGAGATGCTTGAAGTATTTAGAAACTAATTGGGTAAATACATAAATAATGTCGAACCAAGATCAGATCTAATACATATACATGTGCATGCATATGTGTCAAAGTAGACCTTGAAGCTATACTCCTAAAGGGAATAGAACTCTAGATGTGTAACTAGACTTTTGTGTAGAATTCATAATATGATCAAGTATATTTTAAGTGCAATGGCTTCCACACATATGAGCACTTTTCTAAAGAATACCCAAAGAGAGTGCATTCCCATGTCCACGGGAAGGAAGAATAATTCTAAAAAGACTCCTTGTCTTCTAGTAGAAGAAGGAAACCATTGGTTGGATTCTAGAAAGAGTCAACCTTTGCCCCAAGAAAAAGAAATAAAGTTAAAGAATTATAACTAGAAGAGGAACCATCCAAGGTAGTGACAAAAGTCCAACCTCCTACTAAGAAGATACCTAAGGAGTAAGTTATAGAAGAAGAATCCGAGGAGGTTATCCATGAAGAACATGAGCCCATTAAGGTTCATTGACTTGAAAATAAATACACTTGGTGGAAAAGGAAACTACAATGACCCAAATCATTGATGAAGGTCACTTGGAACAAAAGTTTGAAGAATACTTGTGGAACACTTTCTCGGGAAACCCTCCAAGAAAATACATGGTGGTGTTAGAACCTCATACAAAGAAAATAAGATCTTCATATCTTTAGATGATTGTTGGAAGAAATTACACCACCTTAGCTACCACAACCACTTGCATATGAGGTAGAAGACAAAAAAGGAAATCAAAGAACAAGAAACAAGGCCTTGGAATTACAACCTACATTTGTCGCATCCCTTGATGGACTTCTCAAAATCACATATCGTATGTATGAATTTTGCATTTCTCTTTGTTTTCAATATATATACCATTTATCCCATCACTTTGACCATGGAAATATTCTAAGTCTTAAAAGGTTATTCATGATCCAATTTAGCAAGGAGATGATTCTTAAGTACAGCGGTTTGTACCTCCCACCTTCTGGATACAATAGGGGAATTTTTAGTAATTCAATATAATTGTTTTTTATGAAATAAATAAATAAAAATAAATGGCATCTCAATTACACACTTTAACTAAAGGTAGTGCTCATTTGAAGACAAGGTACCTAAATGGGCAATGCTTTTGGGCCATTTTGGAAGGGAAATTTGTGGTGACTATATATCCCATAAAAGTGCTTCAAAATTATGAGTGAGTACTCATTGGAAGTGTAAATGAGTTTAGTTTATAAAAAATAAAAAATAAAGAGCAATTGAGTTTGACACTCCAATAAAAATATGCCCTCTACATCATCAAGACCCTTTTATACTACATAGATCTAAAACTTGTTCTAGTACTACATGTAATGTGTTTCAATGTGAATCATAGTGAACTACTAGTAAGTAGTGTGATAGGAGTGAATCTCAATTGACAAAATATCAAGAGACAAATAACAAAGAGGTTGGGACACCTACATACCCAAGAGTGGATTACACCTATACATTTGAATAATGGAGGAAAACTTCTCCATGTAATTCTCTATTAAAAGAGAAATTTCATTTCATGGATTGGTATATATGAATTGATTACAAGATAGGGGTGAGATAGTTGTTTATACGAAAGAGGGGATAAACGCCTAAATCACTATCTAAATTATCTTTATGGGATGATTAGGCTCTTATTTAGCTAATTAATCATACACAAACTAAATATCTATTTCATGAATTGTTTAACGTAGGTGGTCTTCTACTTTATATAAAATAACTAAAGATTATTAGAAACTATCAGCTTACATACAAAATTGCATGTGACACAAATTATTTGCATATAAATGGTGTTTAGGCACACAACACTTCTAATTTTCCAATAGAATGTTTAAAGACTTTCATTTGCAATAGTCTTTGATGGAAGGATAAACATGCATTTTTCTCCACCGAGGAATTCTATGAGGATATTTATAATAGTGTAATAATTCATAATTGAAGATTTGATGTTGAGTTGAGATGGATGCGGTGGATAGATGCCAAACCAAGAGATAACACTATCCACATGTAGCTTGCCCATATAGCCTTTCTTTGCACAAGATTGCGTTGAGCATTGGAATATATAAACTCACTAAATTGGATAATTTGTGGTCATAATGATGACAACATTTTTGACATCATTTGACAACATGGTTCAATATAGATGCCATGTGAAAAATATGTTAGATTCCACACGTGCATTGCAAAAATAGAAATAACAAATCCAAGAAGAGTCATTGGTGTTTAGAAACATTGTTATGACTATTTGCAACATAAGAAAATTACTCACATAATTTATTCATCATGTCTAGATCGATTCATAGATCATATACTTATACTCAAGTGTATAACCAAAATCCCTTATACTAAGGTTGATTTGGTCCACTTTGATCACCCAAGGAAACGTCAAAGCGATTAGACAACCCCACATTTATTTTCCTTTTCTTCACCTAGTCAAATCCATTTGACCCAATTGGGACCACTCAGTTGATGCCTAGTTGGCTCAAATTAACCCATGAGTTGGTCCTTAGTCAATTTCAACTTTAGATAAAAATATCCTAATTATCTCAATTGATACACATATTGCCTTCCTTGAGTTGGATTTACACATATTCCAAGATCCCCCCTTAATCACAACTTAGAGGATTCATGAGGTACCATTATCTCAACATCCCCCTATAATGACAACTTCTTGAATCCTAAGCATAAACCGAAGTTTAAAAAACTTTGCCTATGTCAATGGCTTAGTAAAAATATCAACGATTTGATCATTTGTCTTGTAATAAATAATAGCTACCACATTTTCTTATATGATCTATCTAAGGTAGTATGTATGGAACTCAACATGATTCACTTTACTATGTGCAATAGGATTATGAGGCACTTGTATGGCACTCTAATTGTCACAATACATTGTAGTTGAATCCTTACAAGGAAACCCAAGCTCTATCATCAAGTTGCAAATCCAAACCGCCTCAATTCTAGCAGTCATTGCTCCTTTGCATTGAGCTTCAATGGTCGATAAGGAAACAATCAATTTATTTTTACATGACCATAAAATTGGACCAAGTCTAAGATTAAACACGTATCCAAAAGTTGAACTTCGATCATCCCCATCACTAGCCCAATCAGAGTTTATATATCTGACCAACTGATTTGATTTTTTGTTGAAATACTTAATGCCAATATGATATGTACCTTTTATATATCGAACAATCATTTTTGTGGCCTTTAGATGGCTTTCCTTCGGAATGTGCAAGAAAATAGATGTTCTACTACATTAAAGGAAGCATCAGGTCTACTATGAGTCAAATAAATAAGACATCCAATAAGTTTATTGTATACAATAACATTAACTTTCAAATAATCACATTTCCAAGTCAACTTAACTCCCTATTGAAACAAAGTAGAATGAGGGTTACAATCTTCCATTTTAAATCTCTTTGACATATCCAAATCATACTTTGGCTGAGAAATAAAGACATTGTCAGCCACCTACATAAATTGGATTCCAATAAAGAAATGTAAAAGGCGTAAGCTGATCATTTTCAAATGTATCTTCAATTTCAACTTTAGACCAAAAATGAAACACCATTATTTATAGTGATAATAAAATCATCCGCATATAACATAATTAATAGAACTGCAACATTCACATGTAGCACATATATATTGTAATCTTATTCATGGCATTTGAAACCAGATAGAGAAAATAAGTTATCAATCGTTTCACACCATGCCCTAGGTGCTTGTTTCAAGCCATGCAAAGGCTTGTTGATCTCTCTTTTCACAGGAGAAAAGGAGTCAACAAAGAGGGGAGTCTTCATGGGGAATCAAAGAGCACCCTCCTCCATTTTTAAAGAGGCAGTATTCCTTTGCATGAAGGATTCTCTTCACTTGTCAAATGAAATAGGAAAATGGTAGGTAATAAATTCCCACATAAACTTCTAAACTCTAGTGAATTAACATCAATTTTTCATGAATATATAATCTTTGAATCATTTTTTCCTACTTGAGAATGAACCGAGTAGCTTTTAAACCAGCTCAGAATATTAAAAATATATATTTATAAATAAATAAAGGTTGTATTGTTGAAACACAAATATTTTTGCTCCTCAATGTAGTATAATAAAATGAAACAATCATGATTTACAAGAAGAAGACAAACATAAACTTGAGATAGGATTAGCAGAAACTTTGCATGAATTTGCATTACCATTTAAACGGATTTGAACAAGATTTAAGCCAGACGTGATATCTCTCCCACAATGATTAGTTGGGGAGGTCATGGGTTCGACTCTGTTGATCCCCTCAGGGTGAGGCTATGTAATCAGGGCCAATAGTTTACTCCATTTACCATCCATGGATCATGGGGAAGTACTCAAAGGGTTTTCCGTGAGGACTTCCTTGGATAACAAGTTTTAACAAGATCATATATTGAAGATTCCACTTATATTGATCAAGATGGAACCACAAAAATATTACAAATCTTGGATATCTATTTGTGGGGATTTAAAAAATAATAATCCCAAATAATAGTCATTAAAAGTATCATAT
>SNQJ01S0030518.1:126944-140441 GCA_010110895.2 Picea sitchensis | reverse complement strand
TCAGGGCCAACAAAGGAGAGTTGATCAATAATCACAACTCTTCCATCATGAGGGAGATATATCACACGAAAAAGAGTGGACGCTATAGCTTTCATGGCATAAACATAATCTCACCCAAGGAGTAAATCAAAATCAAAGGGATCATGGACTACCATGACATCAATAACGACATTTTTCCCTCCCAAAGTTACGGGAAACTAAGGAAGGACTCCTAAAGGGTGATTGGTTCTTCTGTTAAAAGCTAATGGATTCTATGTAACTGGTGCAAGTTGAGAACAAACCACAGATTTCCAAGCAATTGAGGACAAAATACTAACGGACGCACCTTCGTCTATCAACATCTGAGGAACGTCCCACACTCAAACTTGTACTTTAATCTTGAAAGGAATGTGAGAGGGAAGACGAGGTCCAGTTAGCGCACCCCAATAAAAAAGTATGGCCTCTTTACTTGGAGGGAGTTCCACAGGAGAAGGAGGAATGCCCCCCATCACGATAGATTGTGTATCAATGAGAAAAATGTGGGCAGTATCGGGGAGATTTGGATCGACCGATGACGAGATTAGATCAGCCACTTGAGTTGCATTCTCCAAGGGGAGAATGGGGTCGATGGATGGAAACGAATCGACCGCTTGGGTTTCACTCTCTAACGGGAGAGTGGCATCGACCGAGGATGCAATCGAATTGACCACTTTGTCAACTGGTCCAACTAAGGACGTGACCATATTGACTATTTTATCAACCATAGTAACCGACAAAGGGATTGGATTGATCATTCCATCAACTACAGGTGGGTCAAGAGTAATATTGTGATAAGCAACTGGAAGTTGAGGTTGGTAAATAGTCATGTCTTCTAGTAATTTCGAGGCTTCATCCATACGAGGGAAAAGGTGAGTTTGATGACTCCCTCTGCATAACATACATGGGAACTTGACTCTACTTTTCTTCTTCCCAACGGTATCTAGATTAGTTGACAGGAGGTCATCAACACATTTTTCAGAGGCTGACGACATGGGTTGGAGAAGATGTGTAGACCATGCTTCTATAACCTTGCATAGACCATGGAAATCCTTAAGAATATGGCTACCCTTACAAAGCCTGTAAGGGTACTTGGGCTTACGGGTTGTTTTGGTGATCTTGGCATCATCAACACTCCCAGCACAATTATCAGTAACTGGTGGTTTTCCAACATGTCCAACAGTGGTTGGAGGTTTAGACCCTTGGTTATTTTTCTTCTTCTTAATCTTCCTTTTATTCTTCTTCTTATCCACTGGGTTACTAGCTTCAGAGCTTTCACTCGGTGAAGAAGATGAAACGGAAGAAGTCATTGCAAGTGAAGAAGGCGAAGGAGATATTACTAGTGAAGAAGGAGAAGGATCAACATGAGGTTGATGTTCTTAGGGGGAATTTCTTACAACCAAAACACTTGATGCATTCACGATTACCGGAGTGGAAAACAACCATACCGACAATCCAATTGTGAGACTTGGAAGGCTCAAAGTAGCGATGTAAGGAGGACCAAATTTTCTTGAGAAGGAAAAATAAAAGGTTTCCCTAGAGTAGGGGTTGTTTCATTGGTCGTTTCGGGAACTGACGCCATTAAACATAGATCCAACCTAGAGTCTGCTAAGGAAAAATAAACAACACACGCTAAAAATCTAGGAAGCAAGCAAACAAACAAAACCTTCTCACAATCAACGCACTAGTTGGTGACGAAATAGAGTAGGTGGAAAAGTTATGTTGACGACCTGCTTAACAGACTTACACCCTGGTGCAAGCTCCCACACATAATTGTGGGTATACCCTCCAAGGAGCCCGAGTGAGTTTGGCCAACATCGATTCTAGGTACCGTGAAGACTTGCCCCTCCATAGTCACCTCGTGTAAAGACCCTAAAAATATAGGCTACTAAGGTTAAAAATTACGACAATGATGCATGGGGAAACAATCAACAGTCCAATCCACGTGCAACGGCGGGGTATCTAAGCCTGAAATCGCCTCGAGAAGGTCCGCACGGGATTTTCTTCTCAGGTGACCCCTAATAATACGCACAATCTCTACACTAAGACCAACAAAGCAAGGTAAGTAACTATGTCAGCCCTAATGTGACCTCATGATTGACCCTTGTGTTAGAAGGGATTCCCAGGAAACAATGTAATAAGTGGATTTATCGCTCACTAGCACAAGATTCTATGTTTGTTTACAGCCTTGGAAAGTTATTTTTCACACCTATTCCAAATCCCTACACCCTAAGCTAATGTAGGTTTGCTACTAGAAAATATAAAAACGTCTAATCAATTTTTATAAGCGCTTTATTGTAAGGTTGTTGTTTACTCAAGAGGAAAATGGCATGGATAGATGATGTTTTGACCGACTCTAAACAATGCAAAGAAATGAGAATGCAAATATTTCACTTCGATGAAAGCTATATTACGAGAATGAGAAAACATTTATCATTCCTAGATTCACAATGTCCCAACATTTTATTAAACTCATCAATATCAAGAAATTCAAGACCAAAAATGCCAAAAACAATGCAATTTCACTACTTCAAATGCAAATATGCCCCCAATCTAATGCAAAGAAAGAAATTAAAAAATTTTGTTTAAAAGATAGATAAAAGCAATAGCAAATCACTCTAAAAACAAAGCAACCCAAATCAAATTTCTCTTTTAACACAAACTATTCACTAGAAGAAAAAGAAGCTCTTCCACTAAATAATTCTAAAGAAAAGCAATGCTTTGTAACGGAAAGACACTCAAAGGAAGAGATCAAATCTTTCAAAAGCAGACAAGCTAAAACAAAGCAAAGAAGGCTAAAATCATGTTCAAATACTGACAAATAGACTATAATCGGACTATAAGCAAACCCAAAAATTCACCCCAAAATCAAATTTAAGATCTAGGCAAAGAGGAAAAATTTGACTATCACTCCAAAAAATTTCTACAGTAACCCTCGCAGGCTGCAGAAGAGCACAGTGACAATCAAGGATCGTCATAGGCAATGGGAAATACACAGTGCGATGTCGTCACTCTGGTTTTCACAAGCAGGGTGCGACAATCACTGAAAATAAGGGAAAAAATGAATAGAGGAAAGAGTTTCTCAACAAATTTTCAGGACTAGGGAGTCAATATGGATCACCCAATGAATCAAAGAATGAAATTAACCAAAACCAGGCAAGTTAAAAGAAAAAAAGAAGGCAAAATCCAAAAGAGGACGCTCCCSAGTATGGTCACCAATTTTGTTATCGAACAAATCATTAAGTGCAGACACAAACTAATCTCTCTAACTTCAACAAGAAGCTAGAACAAAACAGAGTAGAATACAAGTTTCTCCTTATATTTCATTATAATATAAACTAGTTCACAGAGGGACAAATGACATACCATTTAAATGACGTTTGATCCTCGCTAGTATCACCCTTGCTCCATCTTTGGATTTGTGGGATGGTGAACCTGTTAAGAAGCACAAACCAACAAAGAGAGAGAACAACAATATATATATTCCAATGAAGTCTATGTATAAGATCAAGGAGATATACAATAAAAGTAGAGACACCTTTATAGAGAAGAAATGTATTACTGCATTATATTGAATGAAAGTGGAGAATACAACCCATGCCTTGATGTTGCAAGGTCCCTTCCAATGGCCCTTTGCTTCAACACACACACCTTTGCTCCAATGCTTTTGATGAAGAGCATTCACAACCTGAMTTGGAAATCTAAAGCAAAGCAATCACAAGTACAATATTCAGCAGTATTCTTCATGTATAAGCCATCCTAGCCTTTCCCATGAGAGATCCCTCTTTATATAGGGTGAAAGAGGGATGGATGAGRATATTAGGATGATCCCCCTAAATCAGAGAAGCRAGTAATATCCAAACAGATTAGAGGCCACCTCATCTTCTAAAAGATTCCCTTCTAGAATTTTTGTGAATTTCACATTTTTCTCTTGTTTGAGCATCGGCGCACCCTATGCACAAGCATTATGTGGTGACATCGTAGTCCAGTTTTGGTGCATCATGTGATGATCAAGCATCGTCACACCCCAAGCATTTAGTAGGGTGCGACGATCTCTTTTGATATGGTTTTTAAGAATAGAAAGATGATTCACTTCTTCATGGAGAAAGTCTCATTTTAGTAACTTCGGGGAACATAGAAGTGAGTTATGCACATATCGTCAGTTGATCACAGGGGTGACCAAAATAATGTGTAACACCCATGTCTCAAAAATAATTTCCCATCCTCCCGCCAAACCTCCATAACCAAGAAATAATGCATCAATCCTATGTCCTTCATCTCAAACTCTAAAGCAATACCCCTCTTGTAATCATCTATGAGCTCCTCCCCTCCAGTTATAAACAAGTAATCAACACATAGGATAAGAATGAGAGTATCCTCTCCACAAACAATGTAATAGAGATTCAAATCTGCCTCAGTCTTCTCAAAGCCCATCTGAAGCAAGTAAGAGTCGATCTTGGAATACCAAGCTCATGGAGCATGCTTTAGACCATATAGTTCCTTTTTGAAGAGGCCCACGTGGGACTCTCTCCAAAACACCTCGAAACCATGTAGTTTCTCAATGTATACCTCCTCCTCTATAAGACCATTCAAAAATGTTGTCTTCACATCCATATGATGGATATTCCAACCCATCTATGCTTCAATGGACATAATAATCATGATGGAAGTATTTCTCACAACTGGTGTGAATGTCTCATCAAAGTCAATCCCCTCAACCTGAGAGAATCCTCTCACTAAAAATCAATCCTTTTGTTTCTCAATATTGTCATTTGCAGCATCCTTAATCGTGTACAACCACGTGGAAGTCACCACTGACTTACCCTCTGGTATAGGCACCACCTCCCACACATCATTTTTCATAATGGAATCATACTCCTTCTGCATGGCATCTCTCCAGACTTGTTGGTCTGCATCCTGCTCAAAATTAGCAGGCTTGGAATCTATGATGATAGTTACCATGGCCAAGTAGGAACCAAACCTCTTTGGTGCTCTGCTCTCTCTCATCAACCTCTGGGGCTCACCAACATAATCCTTGGCTTCCTTCAAGGTCTCCTGAAACCATCTCAGTTTCATCTTCCCAGAAGTAACCTTTTGTGGAGTAGTACCCTCATGCCCCTTAGTCTCATCCATAGATCTCACCATAGATGTCTGAGATCCTGAAGCACGTGCACCCATAGTATGTGTACCATACACCTATGATCATGTAGTTGTACTGAGTGGACCAGACACCCATGAACTAGATGTAATATACACTTGATGTTATGTCCCCTATGATGTATCATCCTGCATCTATGGGACCTCCTCAACTTTATCTCTCAACTCACAAGATCTCTGAAAGGCTCTATCCTCCTTGAATCTAACATTTATCCTCAAAAAAACTCTCCTCGGTGCTGGTATGTAGATATGATAGCCTTTGACACCCCGTTGTATCCCACTAGGATCCCCTTCTCTGTTGTGGGATCCAACATTTTCCTCTTCTTAGAAGGGACATGAGATAAGGTCAGACACCCAAATATGCAAAGGTGTCCAACATTTGGCCTCCTCCCAGTGAAGTCCTCCTCAAGACTCTTTCTCCCTAGAGCTCTATGTGGACTCCTATTCTACATATACACTGCAGTATTGGAATCCTTATCCTATAATAAAAATGGGAACCCTTGATCATGCAACATAGATATCGTTGCACCAACAATATCATTGTTCTTCCTCTCAGCAATCCCATTCTATTGGGGGTTGTAAGGAATGGTCAATTGTATCCTAATACCCTCCTGGTTGTAGAAGTCTCTGAACTCTCTAGAGGTATACACAACCCCATTGTCTGACCTGAAGACCTTGATATTTCTCCCTGTATGGTTCTCCACAAGAGCCTTAAACTCTTGGAACCTCTTGAAGACCTTACTCTTGGTCTTCAGGAAATAGATCCAAATCTTCCTGGAGTGGTCATCAATTAATTTCACATAGTACTCACATCCACCCAAGGAAATTAATGACATGGACCCACACACATCAGAGTGTACCAAATTAAGTATCCTGGTTGATCTACTGTCACTACTTAGAAAGGAAGTCTTGGTGTACTTCCCAAGAGCACACCCCCTACATACCTCCTAATGCTCAGTGTCAAACTACAACAATCTTGTCACAATATCACTCAACACCCTTAGAGCTCCATGATGCAAGTGAACCATACTCTTATGCCAAATCTCACACAATTGATTTTTTGTGTTGCTACTAGCCAAAGCATGTAATGGCTAAGATATGAGTCCGTACAGTTTCCCATCATGAGTCCCAATCAATCTGGATGATGTGATACTAGACCCCTTAGGGTGAGTGAAGACCTCGTAAACTTAGAAAGACACCTCAAATCCACTATCCTGAATGGTGGAAACTGATATCAGGTTCTTCTTCAGCCCAGGGACATACAAGACATCCCTTGACACCATGGGTGGCCTCAACTCCCTCTTAAAGGAAATTGTGCCACACCCAGCCACCTTAACTATGGTGTTATTCCCAAGCACTATATCCAATTTGGTCCCAGTCTCTACAATATCAGTAAAGTGCTCTCTAACACCAAACATATGACTAGATTCTCCACTATCTGTGTACTATACATTGGATGGTGTCTCCCACTCAAACTGAAAGATGAACTCATCCTCCTCGGTTGATGTTGTTGTACCACCCTACTTCTTCTTCTTCCTATTGGTACATTTTCCAACATAGTGCCCCATCTTGTTACAAGCAAATCATTTAACTTTGCTCATATCCCTTTGTTGCTCACCTCCCTTTTGTTTCTACTTGGCCCCACCCTCAGGACCCTTCTTGTTCTTCTTCTTTCCCTCTATAGAAAGAGAAATATCCTCACCATCATCCCCACTATGCTGCTAAATAGTATATCTTGAGCCAATCCTGAGCTCCTCATGTATAAAGTCGTCCCATAGCCTCTCCCAGCTAGGCATATGCTCTCTAGTTACAATGTCACGTACAAATCTCTCCCAAGGTTTGGAGAATCCATTTAAGGTTTTCCTCACCAACTCTGATGGATCCACTATCTCCCCCACAGCTGCCAACTCATCACAAATATGAGAAAACTTCATGAGGAATGAAGCGATCGAATCATTCTTAGTCATCTTAGTGCCCCTCAATTTCTCCTGGAGCACCATCTTCTAGTTTTGGTTAGGGATTTGGTAAAGGTTACACAAGTACTGCCACATCTGAAATGCAAATTCCTTACCAAAAACATGAGGAATAATATGGTATTTCACTGCATCTAGGATGGTCCTCTTGGCCTTGATGTTCATCTTCCTGAACTCTGCCAAGAACAATGCATCTATAGGAGGAACCACAAGACTTTCCACAATGTCCCATAGTTCACCCTCTTCCAAAATCAAAACTATACTAGCCTTCCATGGAGAAAAATTGCCAGCCCTAGCTACCCTCTCCTCCACCCTCAACCCTCCAATTGACATGGTTTCCAACTGATGAAAAACAAATGACCAAAAAACTCTACTACCAAGGTGAGTTAAAATTTTTCCAATTGTCTACAAGTTATCAGCCCTCTCTTGTGCCCTTAGGCTCTGATACCATGAAGAAATTTGAGGCTCTTTAAGGTTGCTACACAGGTTTGTCTTTAACTCTATTTTGGGATTGTTTGATGGTCTCTTATATGTCTATTTTAGGATATATTTAAAGCTACATTCATGATTGATTCCTGCTCATTTAATTGTGTTGTTGCAAGGTTTATTTAGGAAGTTTTTTTGTCCACGGTTAGCTCTTTACCTAGCCATTAAAATAGTAAATGCACCTCTAGATATTTAACACTCTAAATGTTGATAATAAACGCAAGCATACCACAAATTTATACTCATATGTTTTTTCTCAACATGAACCTAGAAAAAAAACCATGGGGAAAACTAGTGAAGATGAATTCATTTAGGAGATTTAAAGAAAAATTACAGTAGATATTCAGAGCTAAAACAACATCCAACTTATCTCAAGATGGAAGCCCAAAAATTCCCTTGAAGGTCAGGCCATTGTTCTCCTAGAAAAAATACACCCTTTCTTCCTCAATAGCAGTCCTATCCTTTTATCATTTAGCAGACATCCTCATGGGGAAAATCACGCAACATCGTACCTGTAGCTTTCTAGGAATCCACACCCTCTTTCTTCTATAGCAAATGCACCCAACAAGTGCACCCTTTCTTCCTTCTCCTTACGCCCTTTGTTCTCCTCTTCTCACACTCTTCTCAAGTGAAAAATGAATGTCACTTTATCATTAATGAACTCATAAAGTCACTTTGACTTTATAACATAAAGTAAAGTGAGGGAGGGGACCACTTCCCAAGGTACAAAAACTCAACACTCGTATCCCTTCACCTAAGTGTCCCTTCACCTCTCTTCATACTCCCATCCCATACTTAGCCATTTTTCTTATTACTCTCATATTCCCTTAGTCATTTCTCTCATACTTAGTATAATATTCCTTTCTCTTCTTTTTTCATAGTTAACCATTTTCCCCTCTTCCACTCTACTCTCCATACTCCATATTCCACACTTGGCCATTTTTTCTCTCTTTTCATTCCTTACTCTCCTTTCCTTACTTAACCATTTCTATGTTCATATTCCCATTTTCTTTTATTTCCATTTTATTTTTATTTTCTTTTCCATTGTCACCACCATTATGTCATTTTTCATTTTCTTTTTCCCTTTCCCATTTTCTTCTTATTTTCCATTTTATTTTTCTATTTTCTTTTCTTATTTTCCTTTTTCCTTTTTATTTTTATTTCTTTTCCATATTCACGTTATTTCTATATTTCACATAACTCGTCCCCAACACTTAGTCATATTTCTTATGACTTTCCGCAGGTTACTTACCTCATTTCTGCGACCCTCACAATTCTCACTTGATTTCCACAACCCTCATTATGCACCCACACTTAGATATTTTACAACTCTTTTTACCATGTCTTGCTTCCATAACTCCGTGAGTCGGTGATTTGTGTGACTCTCCCATAAACTATACCCCGTGATCCACTTCACTCAACACTTAGAATTTTTACAACTCTTCTTACTAAGTCCACAACTCTTTTTACTACCTCTTACTCCTCCATTCGACCAATTCCTCATACTTAGTCAATTTCTCATAATTCACCATGCTCTGTGGTATTTTATAATTCCCTGATTTGTCCAACTGATCCATTATTATACTATAGTTTATAGTCTTAACACTTAGACATTTTCACAACTATTTTTACCGTGTATTACCTCCGCATTCACTTAACCTCATATTGTATTTTAATATTATTTCTCTTTTCCTAAGTTATTTCTGGGCACATCTCTAAGTGACATGTGGAAGGTGGTTCGGTGATGATTAGACAAGATGTGTAATACATTCACATGTTGATTGGGCAATCACTGGGCAATGACTGGGCGACCAAAATATTACCAAGATATGAATTTTTCTAAGGCACAAAGAGATACACTAAGACCTCCATAAGTTCCTTTACTTCACATGAATTATATGGAAAGGAATTCTCCACCGCCACAATGCATGTGGGACTAAAAAGAGAAAAATAAAATCAAAGGCTAAGATTGATCCACGAGCTAGATCGACATTGCTGAGCAATGATCTTCCAGAGATTATAACTCATGATCCATACAATCATTTGAGGCAAGACATACCTTGTTGGAAAGGTAATTTGATAAGGAAGACAATGGGATAGGTTTCAGTGGCTAAATTTGGCCATAATTTTTCTAGAAATTAAAATATCATTCAGCTTTTTTTTCGTGACTTACTAGGAAATCTGTTTGGAACCTTAACTTCCTGAGGTTATAAGTTGAGATCCATAACTTCAAATTTCGCTCAATAAGACTCATTGGAAATCTGGGATAATGAAGAGTACTCCTAGAATGGTTTCTATGGCTGATAAGTCAACTATCGTGCTCAAAAATTAAAATACAATCCACTTTTTTTTAAGCAGCCAGCTTCAATTTTGTAAGTAAAATTTTATTAAATAACTTTTATTAAAGGATTGAGTGGGTCCCATTTGGAGGCATGAATTTCAATGACCTAAATTCATTAATGAGAATTTAATAAAACATTGATTCCAAGAAGAAGCATGTGGAATATTCTAGAAGAATAGAAACCCTAAGTAGTTCAAGAAGCATTGGGAGCAGATTTAAAAAGAGCAGAGCACCATCAAAGAAAGGGTTAGAAGTTCAAATCATCAAAAAAGGTCAGGTCATCAAGATAGCATTGTTCATCCTTCAATACACAACCAAATTTTCATCTACAAATAACTATCTCCATTTTTCTTTCTTCTTCTTCTTCTACACAATTTCTCTCAAATATTTTTGTTTGTATATCAGAGATCAAACATAAGGATGAGTTTTTGAGTGTTATTTCTTTTTATTCTTCCAAGTTTCTTCCTAAAAATATCAATAGGAGTATTTTGCATCCATACATATATGAATAAATATGTAATCCAGGATTGTCTAAACGATCCAAATAGATTTAGTCCTTGCATTTGGAGAGCTTTATTTCTAAGCATTAGTCAATTGGTTTATTGAAATAGTGTGTAATATATTTATGTATTAAACTCCACAAAGAACTTCTTTGAGGTATAAGTTTAATTAATTCTCAGACTTTGGGATTTATGAGTGTGATATTTTTGGAGTATTCCCATCAAATTATTTTCAGTTTTGAATGTAATACTCATTTAAAGTTCTCTAAAGTGATGAACACCATTTCATTGTTCTTCTTGTGAGAAAATATGGATGCATCTTCAACTTGCATGTGTTTCAAAGGGATGTTATAATGATGTTGAGAAAATATTTATTTTGATATTGAAGCCTTTCATTATATTTTTATTGTAAAGAAACTACTTGGTCTATTTCCAAACAAATGTTGCACTTAAGGAGAAATCTGGTTATCAAGAACCATTTTACATATAAAATAAAGCAACAAAGACTTAGGGTTTGTTGTTTAGAATTCTCCCATTTGACAGCCCAATCCAATAACATCAAGCTACATCTTTTAAACAATAACAGAGAAGTACCACCTCTATAAAGATGCAGGGGGGTATTTATATCCTCATGAGGTTGTTGTTTGGATCTTGACCAATCTGAACATCAACAACTTTCAAAATATCTCAACGAATCCTGGTTTTCCTCCCAAATTATATTATTTCCAAATCTGCAAAAGAGCCGAGAATCTTGAGGCATGTCGATATTATTCAAAATGTTCCCTGGGGTTTTTTTTATAGCACGTGTCAAGGGCCATATCATGTGTGTGGTGTCAAGTTCCATCTTCATTTATCAAATTCCCATTTTATAATAGGTAAAATATAATTGGGTGAAGGAAATAATAATAAGGAAGAATTTATGGCTTTATTTGATTTGCTCAAGTGTGATTCATATAAGAAAATTTTGGAGTTGTAGGTTTTGGGGGATTCAAAACTCACTATAGATTGGATGATGGGGAGATCTATTGTTGAAAAGATCAATCTATAGGTCTTGGGATAGAAGTTAAAGATCATCTCCACAACTTTTGCCTCTATTTACTTCCAACACATATTTTGTGAAATGAATATTGTAGGTGACAAGATTTCCAAAGAAACTCTCAACTTGCCAGAGTTTCACATGATCCTTAAGGAAGTTGAGGATGGTGAGGTTGTCTCCATTCGATAATTTATAGTTCACTGAGTTCTTGGATTCTGAAATTTTCTTGTTTTTTAGAAGAGTAGTTGTTCTTAGATGCATGACCATGTTCTTGTTACTATATTTAATATTCTATATATAAAACTTTTTGGTTTCTACACCTTGGATGCCTATGGATTGTAACTCTTTCTTTCTAAGAAATAGAATTTATGATATTTTTTAGGGAAAAAAATGTGTCTGTGTTTGTGTTTGTGTGTTTGTGTATCCACACACACACACACACACACATATATATATATATATTTGTGAAATACAAATCTCAAGGAGACCCATCAAGCACTTCCTAAGGTTAATACAACAATATACTTGCTAATATCTCAACAGGTCACTTGTGAGAATTGATCATGGGTGGGGAGGATAATGCTTTTTCACACAACCGCAGAGGTTAAACCCAATTGACACAATTTATATCTATATCCAAACACACTCAAACGCACACACATGTATACATACATATGTGTGTGTAGATGTAGATGTATATGTATATGTGTGTGTCAACATACATACATACATGCATACATATATACATACATATACATATACATATGTATGTGTGTGTGGTGTGTGTGTACACACACACACACACACACACACTTCACTTATATGTGATAAATGAAGTAGGAAAATGGTAGGTAATAAATTCCCACAGAAACTTCCAAACTAGAACGAATTGAAATTGTTTTTGCATGTATACATTATCTTTAAATCTTTATGCCTACTTGAGAATGGACTAGGTAGTTTTTAAACTAGCTCAGAATACTAGAAAAAAAATTATAAATAAATAAAGGTTGGATTGCTCAAACACAAACATTTTTTTTCCTCAATGTGATATAAGCAAATGAAACAATCGCGGTTTACAAGAAGAAGACAAACAGAAAAATGAGACGGGAATAACATAAACTTTGCATGAATTTTTCATTATTGTTCAAATGGGTTTGAAAAAGAGTGTATATTCAACATTCCACTTATATTGATCAATATAGAAAAAGAAAAATAACACAAATCTTGGATAGTTCTTTGTGAGGATTTTAAAAATAATAATCCCAACTAATAGTTGTCCAAAGTATCACATCTATGTGTGCATTGTATGTACACACACACACACACACACATTCCAGATAACACATCTTAGGGAAAACCTTGAGGCACTTCCCCTCATTTAGAGGATTGTACACATGATAAACCCTAAATTCTTCAAGGCACAACCCCAGGTCAACAACATGGCTCAAAGCCATTACAACAATATGCTCATTAAGAGCTCAATGTGTCACTTGTGGGAATAAAACATGGGTGGGGATTATAACACTTCTCCTCTCAACCACTCGAACTAAACTCAATTAACAAACACACACACATGTATACATATATATATTTGTAGATGTATATATATGTTTGTGTGTGTGTGATGATGATGATTAACATCCATTGAGACCAAAATTGGTCTATTGGAAGTGTGTACACACACACACACATACACAATGTATCTATATGTGTGTATACATATTTATATATGTGTCTTCATACATCTATCAAGTGGGTCTAGCTCGAGTGGTTGTGAGAAAAATTATTATCCTCCCCACTTGGATTCATATCCCACGTTGTACCATAATGCTCTCCATGAGTCATATGTTGAATATCATGATCATCATGAGATTGTTGAAAAAGCCTCAAGCTTCTGCGAATTTCAGTTTACACTAGGTACCATCCTCGAAATGAGGGGAAGTGTTCGACAAGTTTCCTCTAGATATATATTTTGAGTAAAAAAAAAAA
>SNQJ01S0030518.1:90549-109588 GCA_010110895.2 Picea sitchensis | reverse complement strand
GTAGCGGTTGGATAACACGGCCACGTGTAACGCGAGCACGTGCCCAACTAGTTGTTGATTCCTCCAGACACAAAAAATAATAATAATAATAATAATAATTCTACATTGATATAACATTTGAAGAAAAAGGATTATAATTACGTTATTACTAATTCACCCTCCCTTTCAGTAATCCAACAAGGGTTTCACCAGGAAACCAATATATTATCACGTCCGTTCATATAGGGGGTGAAAAAATCAATNCACCTGGAGGTTATAGTGGTAGCGGTTGGATAACATGGCCACATGTAACGCGAGCATGTGCCCAACTAGTTGTTGATTCCTCCAGACACAAAAAAAAAAAATAATAATAATAACTCTACATTGATATAACATTTGAAGAAAAAGGATTATAATTACGTTATTACTAATTCACCCTCCCTTTCAGTAATCCAACAAGGGTTTCACCAGGAAACCAATATATTATCACGTCCGTTCATATAGGGGGTGAAAAAATCAATCAAAAGACAAAGAAATATATTGGCAAATATTAAGGGGTGGGGGAGTTTTTTTAGTACTATAGACCAATATAGGTATTTTGGGGGTGAGAGGGGGTTAATTTGGGGCATGTTGGGGGGGCACGTATGCACTCAAGAGAGGTGAAAAATATGAGTATGTTTTCAAAACCCTATCCTGAGCCCTCGATATCAGTTTTCTTGGTCGGTCGTCAATGCATTCTTCGTGATATTACCTAGCCTAAGCCCCCGACATTAGTTTGCTTCATCAGTCATGTGAATTCATCTTGATGTTCCTCCTGTTACTATGTATGAAGATTTGGTCAGCTTGTAACCTAAGTTAAAACATATATGGACTCTCCACAATTTTTCCTCATTCTATTTTTCTTTGATGGTATTTTTTTAACTGATCACGGGAATGTCTGGATTTCTAAATATGGATGGATGTTTGTATAAGAAGACTTTACTCTTCTAATTTTAACCAATGACTGAAATATTTTGATTTCTATGTTCATATTGTTGGAATAATCGACCCAATCCTTGATGAATTCCTTTCCTTTCTTGTTAATCCTATCTGGGGTCCAACCTATAATGTATGTTTTGACGGAAAGAAAAAAAAAAAATTTGTTCTAAACCTTATAAAAATTCACAAACTCTTATTCTCTTGGGTGTGGAGAGTACTAAAACTATATAGGGTGCTCTTCCTGTGATCCATGCTTAGTATTTGGGAAACTAGGGTAATCGTTCTAGAAACAAAGTGTTATAATTAGGTTAGTCATAGCATGGAAATGTTGGGATTCTCTAAATTTTCTTAACTGGAGATTATTCCACATAGATTAGAAGGTTTTAGCCAATTTAATTTCGGGACAGAGATACCCAATATCTTTTACTTATTTAAATCTTGCATGAGAGCCTCCATCTGTAACATTTCCTTTTCACCAATTGTTAAATTTCCAATACTAAATACTACAACTCAACCCTACAAACTTAGCCATTCTCTTTCTTCTTCAATGTTAATACAATGTTCACGTACTAGCATTGACACCGATATTTATTCAACAATTATCTTTACTATTCAGTACCTTTATTATTTGTGGTGGTAAATGATTGGAAAATAATATCTACCATGCCACCTCATTCATAAATACACAATGTGATTTGATCCCCTCCTCTACATTCCTATGCTATAGAAATCTATTGTTACTGGAACAAAAAGAAAATGGCATGGGTACCTTCAAAAATACCACGGTTTAGTCTTTTGGTTAAGGAAACATGTATATCGATAAACAGTTGAGTTCGATATATTGTCTATTAAATTTAGAATTTAGATGGACTTTTTAGTTGAATGTCTTCATATTTTTGCATACAATGCAAATAGAAAAATACAACCAATTAAGAAAATAACTTTGGTAAACATCTTCAACTATTCAACCCTTCTTTTCGGTCCACTGCGGTGCTTCCTTTCCCCTCTTCTTCCTAACATGGATTTCCTTTGTTTGAACACGTACATGTATAGCCTCATTCAAAAAAAAAGGATAGCATGCTAGTAGAGCCTGGGATTGTCAATCACAAATATATGCATCAATCCAAGTATTTCAATTTTAAAAACATTGTGTTCTGCTAACTTGCTGAGAAAACAAATTCAAAGTCTTTGATTTACATACCATCACAAAAGAATAATAGCTAAATGGTAATTTATCGAAGACGTTGCCATAGATATGTTTCTTCCTTATTTAAGGAAGTGCATGATACATTGTTAGAACTGCATGGCCCGGCACAATCTATCAACCACACCAAGAAGTAAATATTCAAAGGAAACATATTACTAATTTATTACTTTCATACAACATTAGTCCATCGCATATAAAAAAAAATGGAGAAAAGGACATTCACATTTAAACTATCTCACTCACCTTCTCCAAACATTTCTCCTATGGGGTGCACGACAACAAAAGCAGAGTATTTGTCAAACAACATGTATATCAGCTCTAGAGATATATCAATGTCAGTGTTAGATTGCAAGTTCAAAAAACCAATTTGAGGGAACATTCTTTTGAAGAAATAATACCTCAGCCAAGTGAGCCAGACTGGGAAATGTCCTACAACATTTAATGCATATTGTGGGTATATGATGACCTGAGGAATGAAAAACAATAGCTTTAATAAATATGTATAATAATAAAGTTAAATTTTGAAAATCCGGCAAGGAGAATAAGATTCATTTTTTTATTGTGCAAGACATGGTTATTAATGATATCTGAAGAAATTTTTAAATTAATACCCACAAAGTCAAAAGTTGTGTATGTGACTATAGTGTGTAATACATAGTGATGCATCCTTCTTGTGTGTGAAGATTGGTATATTATCATCGATGGACAAACAACCTATAGAAACAATATGTCTTAAGAAATCTTATATCTTTGTTAGATCTAATGTTGTAATTTGAAAAGCTTTGTTGATGATTTAAAGATTTCTAGCCAACTTTTATCTTCATTTTAATTGAACATATAGATTTACAAAGGTACATGAATCACGATACTACCACTATTTCTATAAGGAGGATTAAGGACCATTGCATGCAACTAAATATCTGATATGGTGCTTCGGTAGTGAAGGGTTGTATCTGAAAATTTCTACCAACTTGAGTACTAGTAAAGTTTCCATCGTGTTTCCCTTCTTCTCCTCTTTAGTTTGACTTTGTATATACTTCCTTTGCATAGTCTCACTTGTTCTTTTCCTTAGTTTGTGTGATTTTTATGAACTGATCCAATGTTTTACTATCATGGATTTGAAAGATGCCTCTGGAATTTACTCTAAACGCATCTTAACCTGACGTTTTTCAATTCCAAACTAACACACATTATAAATGTTCGTTCAGTGTGCTTTCAATGCTCATTCATTGTATATCTTACAGAGTAGTTACTCCCATCATTCCTTGGGTAGATTACATACAACCTTACAGTCATCAACTTGGTGGATGCAAACCAGGCAATAAATTATTTTTGTTGAGTATGTAACTAGTCTCTAAGGTATTTTTGAGTCAATTATTTTTCAGTGGTATTGAACTTATTCTTACAACGCTTCAAAGCTCATTTTTTTTCTTAGCTCTTCATTGTCATGTCATGTTTGTTTCATAAACTAGTTTCACATGCTATCATATTTTTGTACTCTATATTGCAGTTGATTTTCTTCTATCAAATTCCATTATTAGTTTATTTTAAAAAGATCTCATATGACCATACCACGTCCCTATTTTCTTGTGCATCCTTGAACCATCGTATATTATTTGAATGGGTTAATGGTATCCCTCTAAATTTTTTGGTCATTTTCCCAACTAGCATGAGCCCACATGTTCTTCTAGTTCTATAAGGAACCATTCCTTTACACATTCATGACCTCATCAGGTTTATTGTTTTCACCATGTGTACCTCACAAGTTGATTTTGTATGTAATCAGTTCTAATACCCTTTTATATAGTTCAACCTACCACTTCAAACCATGTGTATTATCAAAATGATGACCATGCAAATATAATTATTATCTCATTGCAAATTACTATCCCGTAGCAAGTTACCCACTTCTTCATGCCATTCTCTTTCTATCGCCATAGAAACCTCATATGTCCATTCCTCTCTAAACATGAACATCTAATTTTCCTTATTCCTTGTTCTTCTGAGAACCGTCGTTTTTGGATTATGTAGACATTTACCCCACTTTTGATCAATGTTCTCCAAGATCAACACATAACTCATATTGTTCTTATGAGAATGGCATTCTCCCCTAAATCTCACAAGCATGATTTCATTTTCCATAAACCACTCCTTTAATCCATTAATATGTAACCCAAAGTCACCACCCATGATAGAGGGAAGTATTGTTCCACTTTCATGCCAATTGTAAAGGCCTTTTGATATGTTATGCTTTCTTCAACCTCTAATGCATCCCATGTAACCAAAATACAACATCTTGCATTTGTTTCCATTCAGGAAACGTTTTGGTCCTGACACAATAAAGAAACAACTAGGAAACCTTTGGGAAACATTTCCCATATATTTTGCCAAAAAAGTATGCAAATTTTTTATTTTCTTCGTTTCCATTCTTCTATTGTTCAACACTTTAGGTGGGTTCCATGACTTACAAAACTTGGAAAAAAGTTTTAAGCAAAAGATAAAACATATATTTTAATTTGAAACAGCATCCCTTTGTATCAACTCTTTATGTACTTGTTGACCTCCATACCCATGTAAATTATTTTGTCCTAATGTAGGTCATGGAAACATCTGCATAACAATTTATGAGTAAAGTATTAGTTTGAATTGCACTAGTTTTACAAATGGATGTTTAGTGGTTTGTCACAAACCCAAGACATTTAAGAATGTTATGTGAAAATGCAAAGTTTCCAAAGCATTTTGGATCTAGATTGTTGCATAGTACATTGTTCTTTTTGTCACTCCCCTTCATTGGAAAGGCATATTTTGGACAAATGGGATGTAATCAGATTGACAAGCATCTTTTGTTATGAAAAGGAAGGTTCCAAGCAACCTTTCAAGAGGAAAGTACTCCTTTAAACTTGCTAGAAGTTTAGCTTTAGGGTAGATATAGCTATACAAATTCTAGCCAAGGTAATATAGATAATCTTGAGCTAGAAGCCAAAATAAACATGTTATCTCTCCTCGCTTAGGGGGAACCTATGTGACCACATTTTGTTCCATGATATATCATTCTAGATGTATATTTATCTTGATTCATAATGAAATATTCGATGCATTTTCCAAAGAGAGAAAACATCGTTCAGGATCTACCTATCATTGTGTCTCACAAGCTTAAATATCACGAAACCTTTTCCAGAAACCAAATATATATGGAGAATTTGAAGCCAAGATGATTTGGTAAGCATTGATAAGAAAAAGGTTTCAAAACAATCAACTACTATAACTTGTATATAGATGTGTTTGGTAGAGAGAATTTAGACTAACTTTTGTTATTACCTTTTGCAGTGATTGTGATTTCCATAGGCTTGTCAAATTTGCTTGTAAGATACTTTGTGATATTGAACAATGTAAGTGCAAAAATTCCCTGAAGAATTCACATACACAGCAGGCCCAATGGTCCTGCACGCTGTGTATGTCAATTGGCATACACTAGGCCTACTATGTATGACAATCAGTGTACACAGTAGGCCCATACACTGGGCATGTTATGCATGCCAATTGGAATACACGATAGGCTTGTATATTGGGCCTATTGTGTATGCCAATTAGCATACACAACATGCCTAATGTGTATGCTGCACAACAGGCCCAAGAATTTTTCCACTCGGAAAGTACCAAAATAGATGACAAATTATATAGTGATCTATTTCAAATAATTCCTTAATAGAAGAAAATCATGGATATTGTTTACCTTATTGTTGAGAAAATATAAAGCCATTGTCCATTTTGTTTAAGAGGATCCATTTTCATGAGAATCAACCATGTGGCTTTAATTCTATAAATTGCAAGTTCTAATCAAACTCAATTGTTCAAGCAAAACAATGTTTTGCAACATCAATTTGTTAATTTGAACTTTTGGACA
Source organism: Picea sitchensis (assembly GCA_010110895.2). NCBI lineage: Eukaryota > Viridiplantae > Streptophyta > Pinopsida > Pinales > Pinaceae > Picea > Picea sitchensis. The sequence goes on along the minus strand of SNQJ01S0030518.1, from coordinate 103,520 downwards.
TTTTTGGGTGCATCATATTCCAACTCAACGTTTATCACTTTGTTGGGATATCTGAATTGAGAGTTGACAACCTTAGTTTTCAAAGCTCTAGGGTCAATGCCTTTAATATTTTAGACTTAAATCATGCTTCATGGTGCTAACAGTTTTTCATTTTGATGCATATTGGTAGTAGAATAGCAAGGGAGTCCAATTGGAGAAACTTCAACAACAAGCTTGTAGAAAACCAATCATTTGCAGGGAGTACAGTGATTCATTGTTTGAGAGAATAAGAGTTAAATCAACATTTTCAATATTTTTTTGGGTTATTAATTTTCCTTTATATTGAGAGTTGTGTATATTAAGAGGGCAACAATTAGTTGGAAATAAAAACTGTGCTAACCAATATCAATCTTTTGATCACCGATGTATTTGATACTATAATTTTGCATGTATAAAGGAACTAAACAATGCAATAAAACTTTCAATTCCTTCATTGGTTAAACATATCAAACTTAAGGTAAGGCATTGCAAGGCAAGTCATGGTAAGGCAGGACAACGCATGGAAAAGTATGGCAAAGCAAGACAAGGCATGGCATGTCAAGGCAAGGAAATGCATGACAGGGCATGTCATGTCAAGGAAAGGCAAGACAAGGGAATGCGTGGCAAGGCAAGGCATGGAAAGGTAAGGCATCGCATGGCATGAAAATGCATGGCAAATCATGGCAAGGCAAGACAAGGCATGGCATGTCAAGGAAAGTATGGCATGTCAAGGTAAGGCAATGCATGGCAAGGCATGACATGTCTGTTGGTTGTGGAGCCTGATTATATTCTTGATTCATAGGTCTTTTGTTTTCAGCCGTGTTTATACCCCATGAAGTATTTACACCCCAGAACTATGTACACTCTTCCACGCGGGGGAGTGTAGGGGGGGGTTACCCCCTTTGTGGGGTCGGGGGGGGCTATCCCCTTGGCTGGGGGTTCGGGGGCAAGCGGACCCCCGAAGGAAAAATTGCCTTGTAAAAGTATATTGTAATTTCATTGTAAATCTGGACCGTTCATTATAAGGTCGCAGATCTAACGGTAGAAGTTATGTTAGGGTTTTTTGCCCTAGAAGGAAACCCTCTCTTATGAGGGAAATGTATTGTGGTTGTGTATCATATCGAATAATGTATTCTGAGACGAGAGATTGTGAGATAAATAAGAGGAAGTTACAGCTTGTTTGTTGTAGGTTGTATCCCTTCATATGCTGGATAATAATAAAGGAAGGACCTGGAAATTTATGTGGTGGGCGTAGCCCACATTGGGTGAACCACGTAAATTTGTGTCTCTATTGTATTGTGTATCTTCTGTGTTTTGTTTCCACATTTGTTTTATTTAGTGCTCCACGGTCCTGTTTTTCTAACAATGTCAAGGAAAGGCATGTCAAAGTAAGGCATGGCATGTCAAGGCAAGGCATGTCAAGGAAAGGAATCACATGGCATGTCAAGACAAGGCATGGCAAGGTAAGGCAAGGGAATGCACGGCAAGGCAAGGCATGGCATGTCAAGGCAATGCATGGCATGTCAATTCAAGGCAAGGTATGTCAAGGCAAGGCACGACATGTCAAGGAAAGGCATGTCAAGGCAAGGCAAGGCATGGAAAGGCAAGGAAAATTGTTCCTCAGATCGACAAAATGCCAGTTTTCTTGGACTCTTGGCACCGGATTCCAGCTAGGGGGACCCCTCTCTTGTGATTTTGTCACCCAGAAAAGTGTTTGTTAGAGGATCTATGGAACTAGGTTTTTGCTCAGTGAAGCATAATGCAAATCCAACACAGGGGGTTGACTTTCACAACCCCTGTGTCAGGCGATTATTGACATTTTGGTCATGTGGGAATTGTCCATACGGACCTTTCGGAGCTTACAAAACTCAGTTACATTGCTCGGTTGTGATTTTGTGCCCCCAGATCAAATTTTCATTGTGTCCGTGAATGGCTTCAAAAGGTGAATTGAAACTTGCCATAACACACAAATCATGCCTTAGATCGATGAATTGTCAGTTCCGTTGGACTGCTTGCACCAAGTTCGAGCTAGGGAGCATGGCATCTCAAAGTAAGGCATGTCAAGGCAAGGCAAGGCATGTCATGGCAAGGCATGTCATGGAAAGGCATGACAAGCCAAGGAATGTTAAGGCATGGCATGTCAAGGCAAGGCATGGCAAGGAAAGGAAATGGAATGCATGGCAAGGCAAGTCATGGTAAGGTACGACAATGCATGGAAAATCATGGCATGTCAAGGCAAGGCATGGCATGTCAAGGCAAGGCATGGCATGACAAGGCAAGGAAAGGCAATGCATGGCAGAGCATGGCATGTCAAGGCAAGGCATGGCATGTCAAGGAAAGGCATGGCATGTCAAGGCAAGGCATGACAAGGCAAGGCATGGGAATGCATGGCAAGGCAAGGCATCGCATGGCATGACAACTCATGGAAAAGCATGGCAAGGCATGGCATGTCAAGGCAAGTAAATGCATGGTAGGGCATGGCATGTCATGTCAAGGAAAGGCATGACAAGGCAAGGCATGACAAGCCAAGACATCGCATGGCATGACAATGCATGGAAAAACATGGCAAGGCAAGACAAGGCATGGCATGTCAAGGTAAGGAAATGCATGGCAAGGCACGACAAGGCATGACATGTCAAGGCAAGGCATGTCCATGTAAGGCATGGAATGTCAAGGCAAGGCATGTCAAAGCAACACATCACATGGCATGTCAAGGAAAGGCATGGCCAGGGAATGCAAGGGAATGCATGGCAAGTCAAGGCAGGGCAAGATATGGCATGCAAAGTCAAGGAAACACATGTCAAGGCAAGGAAAGACATGTCAAGGCAAGGAAAGACATGTCAAGGCAAGGCAACGCATGGAAAGCCAAGGCAAGGCAAGGAATTTCAAGGCAAGGCATGGCATGTCAAGGCAAGGCATGGAAAGGCAAGGCAAGGGAATGCATGACAAGGAAAGTCATGGTTAGGCATGGTGATGCATGGCAAGGCAATACAAGGCATGGCATGTTAAGAAAAGGTGTGGCATGTAGGAAAGGCAATGCATGGAAAGGAATGGCATGCCAAGGCAAGGCATGGCAACGCACGATGACACATGGCAAAGCATGGCAAGGCAAGGCAAGGCATGGCATGTCAAGGCAAGGCGTGACATATCAAGGTAAGGCAATGCATGGCAAGGAAAGGAAAGGGAATGCATGGCAAGGCAAGGCATTGCAAGGCAAGGAATGGCAAGGATCAACAATGCCCCAGATATAGGATCAAGGATGCCCCATATCTAAAGATCTAAACAAGAAAAACTCCTAAAAAAACAAAAAAAATGGGGGTTGACGTTGGTTAGACACTCGCAACCAGAGTCATGATGCCCTTTTAGCCACTATAACTAGTGACATGCCACCTGTTGCATGAGTCTAAATAGCGCCATTCTTCAAAAGTGGCCAAAACTCATGAGAAAAGTAATGGTTAGGGCATACTTTTGTGTGGAAGTGTTCCTAGACCTAATGAAGACCTATTCATTTCTGAAATATAATAGAAGAAGACATATAGACTAGTTAACTCTCAAAATATATTCAAGGCAAACATAATCATATATAGCACAAAATGGAGAGGGTTTGTACTTAAGCTTATGTAATAGAAATTACAAATGATAGTTAAATTATATAACAATATTTTTTATGATCTTTACTAACGTTTATTAGAATTATTGAATGTTTTATAGCATTGGAATGACATATTAGCTGTAACTTATTTGAAATTTTATTATTGTATGTGCACTTTGATATGATGTAATATATTATCATTTCATTTCATATGTTGTAATATTAGATATATAACAAAGAAATTAATTATTGCATGAAATAAGTAATAACTTTTCATTCTAAATGGTTTTTTTGCAGAACAAAGATCTTCCATAAGATCTGGATCATCCTCATCAAATAGATCCAAATGACGTTGGGTCAGATGCTGAGATGGTAGATGATGCTCATGATGACAGGGAGGTCGATGTCGATGCAGATGATCATGATCACGATGGTGATGATGATGAGGCAGTTGCTAGTAGCAACCAATGCCATTCATGATCATATAGACTGCATCATGGATCATTTTTTATATATTGTTATAATGTCTCTTTTCATGGTTACTATCATATGTATCATTTTCACGGCCTCCGGTACCATATTATTGAGTTGTATCATTTTGACATGTATCATTTTGACTTATATCATTTGGACATGATGTATCATATTGACTTGTATCATTTTGTCTTACATAATTTATCATTTTTATTTATATCATTTGTACAATATGTATCATTTTGACTTATGTCGACTGTTAGACATGTATCATTTTCACATTGTATTGATCCACTGACATATTTGAATTTCACTTGTTTTAGTTATATATTATGATGATCTTATCAGTATTGACTCGTCTATTTTTATATATTGAAAATGGTTGATGATTTTTGGATGCATATTTATTACGTATGATGGTTTTGATTTACTGCTCATGATGGATGTTGTCAAATTCACTTAAACTATAGATATTTGACTCACTTGTTTTAATTATAGATGATGATTATGTTATAATAACTATCTTGTTATTTTATATATACTGGATGTTGTAGATTCTATTTTGATGGAGATTTAATAAGTATAATGATGTTGTTAATTTGTATGGATGTCCATTTCCCTAAAAATTCTTTATAAATGTTATCCTATAAAATATTTCAAATGCATTTATATGACTTACTGTATAATCATATAAGTTATTTAAGAGACATGATATATTTAATTAATTAGATTGAAATAAAACATATTAAATTAATAATTGTAAGCAAAACAAGAATCATTTTTGGAAGCAAAAAAGGAAGCAACAATGGAAGCCAAATTGGAAGCCACACTAGAAGAAAAACTAGAAGCCAGCCCAGAAGCAAAACTAGATGCAAAAATAGATGTAAAACTGGAAGCCAAACCAGAAGCCAAACTGGAAGCAAAATTGGAAGCCATATCAGAAGAAAAACTGGACGTAAAGCTAGAAGCCAAACTAGAAGTCAAACTGGAAGCAAAATTGGAAGGTATATCAGAAGAAAAACTGGAAGCAACACCTAGCGCTACTCCTGGCATTATTTCCAACACTAAACCTAATGTTATTTCCAGTGTTATTTTCTCGACGATAAATCTGGTGCAATTATAAAAATTCTAGATTGCACCCAGTTTTGCGCTGGAAAAGGTGTCCAATTCGTGAACTGAAATACACTAAATTTTGGCACTATTTTAGGTTCTAATTGCATGTTTTGTTGTAGTGAGTCTCTCGGGTGATCCATCTTGCCTTGCCAAGGTTTTCTCACACCAAGAAAAAAAAAATGGAGACTTCCTCGAGTCTTACAGTCAAGATATCCTTCCAACTTGATCTTACCGAGGCATCCCTCCGGCCCGTGTTACCTCAACACAATATTTGTTTATGGTGATCATGATGTATCACGGGTTTCTCATGTCACAACAATATCCTTTTTCTATGCTTTCCAATATTGACAGCCATCATCTGTCCCTCTAGGACAGATCTATTATCTCACATGTATCACATGCATACAATAACCATCAGACATAACATCAATTTCAAACTAATTTCTTTCAAATCTGTTACCCATAGATTTTCTAATTCACAATTTTGTTTCTGATCTATTTCATACATGAACCAGATTCACAAGTATGAGATTTTCCTTCTCATAACAGTTTGGCTCAACAAGCATTAGTCTTCCTCATGGATTACAATACTGCCATATCCAAGACCCTCTTTCCACCAATTCCATCTTTACATAGCCAAACAAGTTATCATTTATCATGCACATACATTTCATTACACACTTACAATGGCTTCCAAATAATTTCAACACTGTGCATACTAACAATTAAATATTATTATTTATCCATTCAATGATATAAAGTAAAAAGGAAATATATCATTCCTTAGACATGCATCATTTCAATATACCACACTTTTCCAAATGCAATTCAGTCATTAAAGGAATTTAATCAATGTGTCAATGCCAATGGCCACACTTACACACAATTCACCCTTGCATTGATTTTAGATTATTATTTTTCATGTTAAGCACTCTTTCCATGGTGTGTTGGAACTCGACCAACTTCTCCCACATGGATTCTCTATCCATATTCATTATTACAGCAAGATTGTCCCTCCTGCTTTGAGTTGATCTTAGCCTCCAAACAGCATACATGAAGCTAAATAATTCACATGAGTGCATTCAAGTGTTCATTCTTCATTGGAAGCCAGGATGCCAACATTTATGGCCACCCTATTTGTCTCTTTACCATTCTTTAACTCTGGTAGATTATTGAAAGGTCCTTCTTCCATAATGGGAAATCCATTTTCTACCCTCTCATGTAAACATGCACTTCCTTAATGCATTAAGTTGATGTGTTGCTCATGAGCACTGTTGTTCCCAATCATTCTCAATTGGTTAATGCATTCATGACATATTATTTCAAGAATTTTCTTGCAAGGATCTCAATCACCCTTGATTGTCGGAGATTCTTCCCTCTGTCCTTCATGTACTTCTTTCTTGAATCATACCCTGCTTGGGTATCATTGGCATACCACAACCACTCTAAAACTCGTGCATATCATTAAAACAATAAAATATTTTGCAATGGATTCTTACCCAATTCCCTTCATGCTTTATGCCACATATGCATGAACACTTTTATACATGTTCCAGCTGCCAACACCTTCTCCGATATTACCTCATTAGTGGTGCTTTCATGGGAACTCCCAAGGTCCCTCCAATAACTTTCAACAACAGTCTTCTTGTATTTACCTTTGTCTGAGGTTGTTCACCATTGGCAGTTGTCCTTCCCTAATAGCTCCAATCTTTTCTACACGTGACATACATCACCACATTCACATTTTACACTAGTTGTCATGTAAAATAAAATGCATGTACCACATCGTTTAATTTAGCAAAATATTTTCATATATGTTCTGACACATTATATGCATCCCATCTCATTGCTCTCAATGTTTTCATGGGCGTAAACAAAATCAAATTTTCAACTGTTTATATAATCACACAGCCATCAACATTTCCCATGCCAAAAGTATTCACATACAACATCATATCAGTTTCTCATCCCGGAGAAACACCATAAACAACAAGGAAGGAGTCAAGGGACTCTTCCCTTTTTCCAAACTCCTTCTACACAACCTGGAACCTTCAGTCCAGTTGAATTATTTCCAAGGCCTTACTACCTTCACACAATATGGATTAACCAAGCTCATTATTCAATGTATTTATTGATTTGTCTGTCATTTACCAGTTGTGTCTATTTCCATAGTTGTCCCTTTAAATAATACAACTTTGTCTCATTATTCAGAGATTTAGAGTGAGAAAGTACTAATTCCTTTCCTTATTATTTGCTTATGAAATATCTCCCTCTTGGGATCTACCTGCTCTCTTCCTTAAGCAATCTTGGTCAAGTTCATCTTGACCTTCCTGGACAAATCGACATGCTGCGATAGCAAGATTTTAATTCATAATGAATTATGAACCTGTGCATTCTGCACATTACCATTAAGAATCAGAATGGTCAACATTCATTTGCATATGTTTCACTCATGCACGATATTTTAAAATGTAATACATGATTCTTATATAAACAGGCCTTGCATCTGATTGCCCAACTCTCGGCAGTCATTAAGGTTATAGTTGCGTTATCATGACATAATCTTTACACGGTTCATCGATGGGAACTTCTTCAATATACATCTCTCTTGTTGCATATCCGAACGGTTTGAAATGACCTCAATTCTTGAGTCAGCCTCAACTTCATTATTTCATAATTCTATCCAATATTCCATAAAGAATATAAGCATGCATTCTTATGATACATTCCAAATACCTTCAAATAGATATATTTATGTTATCATTTTGCTTTCAAGTTATGATTTCATGACCTTAATCACATGCATTAGCATGTTGGGTATGTCCACCATTGGCACACTTCACAGTTTCCATATTGCATGTCGATTTAATTCATTTCACTCGTTATTTTTCACAATCATTCTCGTGCAATTATCAAAGGCATAACCATGTTGCCTTTGTCATGACAACAAAGCATTCCTACCCATTTATTCTTTCAACAACTTACACAAGATCTTCCTGAGGAAATGGAAACACATCCCCTTCAAGATATTACTCCATCAAGACAAATCATACCCTTCCAACATAGGGTCGGCCATGCATCCATGGCATTACTTAAATATGGAAAGTACAAATATTGCCTCACATCTCACTTATTCAGACTATCATACTTTAAGCATGTATATGTATATTTACATATATGTCGGTGCATCACTTGCACCTTTTTACCTCGATCATTCATATGGATTTAACATTATCCAGTTTTGATGAGAATTTACAGTCACTTACACAACCAATCTCATCAATAAAATCATAATTGTGTTGCCCTATGTACAAGATAACAGCGAATAAAAAGATCACTCTTTCTCTTTTCTCTCTTAACATTACATCTTAGCTCTTTCTGAGGAATTTCATACTTCCTCAAGTTATTATTTTAACAAAAATACTCAGACCCTTCATCATAGGGTTAGCCATGCATCCATGACATTATTCATTCTATTCCTTTCCCTACCACCCTCTTACTTAGGCAGTCATATCATGCTTTCAAGCATATAAGTATTTCTATGTGTGTATTATGCATGTGCATTGCTTGCACCATTTTATATTGTTCTTTCATATTTATCCAATATTAATATTAGTCTTCTTCGAAGAGAATTTACATCCATCCACATGATTAGTCCCGTACATATATGCATTCCTACCTTCATACTAGGAAACTCTATAACACATTCAATCCATGCAATCAAGCACCTACTTACATATATGGATGTTCAGCATGCAGGCTCATTGTTGCACCCCTTTTTTTTTCCATGTCATTCACACGAATTGACATTTCAAACTTCCATAATACTCCTCCTTGGAATCTTACGTCATTTATATGACAAGTCCTATAGGGACACTCACAATTACGTTTCCCTCTCTACTTTTTTTATGGAAACAACCAGCAAGAAGTTGCTCTTTCCTGACTATTATCAAGCATCCCACAATTATGAGAATAGCAATAGCTAAATAAGGTAGCGAGATAACAATTCTGGTTTCTCTTCCTGCCTCTAACCATTTTTTATCAGTAGACCTCTACCAAGGAAATTCTTTCTCAGATTTCCTCTTACTGTTGCATGAGTATGCTAAGCCATATCCATATGGCTACCATCCACCTCTGGATGTCAATTTGACCCATTCGTCATCTAGAACTGTTGCAACATTTTCCTTTATCGGACATCATTTCAGTCTCTCATTAATCAACAAAACCCTATCTTCATAAGGCAAAAGGCAATAGTAGTATCAACATTTTATTCATGTTGTTACTTCTCCTGGTATCAATAGGTCATTATCAACCACAGTGCACAATTTAGCAGGCCATATTCTATAACCCATCACAGGTAATTATAAGTCTATGTGCACGCTTTATACATGTTCACTCTTTTCCATATGTATTCCACCGTATCCTCATGCACCAAGCATTTTACCCATGCCTGCAGTGTAGACATATTCCCACTATTTACCTTTGCATTCACTTGCATAGGTAAGCTTTTAGGTCAATGCATATATACAATCTCTTTTGTACGGTCACGAGCTCATAAAATGGCTCACAAAATTAAGCCATTCCACTCCTTTTAAGAGGACCATCAACAATATAAAAGACTCCTTTTTATTTGCTTAGATGGGTTATTTCAGCAACATGTTTCATTCATTACAAGTCAAATGTACAGACCTTGCACATTTACTATCAATCCTCTCATCATGAGGAATTTCATATATAGGGTTTAGTCTTTTATTTAAGCATCAATTAACACTGCTAAGGATTCTATCAATCCATACTAAGTTCCTTTATCCACAAGGACACTTTCTGTAAGGGTCTTAGCCCTTACGCACACAATCACCATATTAAGGTTTTTATTGTAAACATTTAAAACAATAGAAAGTTTCAATATGCGGTCCTTCTCCTCAAGGAATTTTGCATATAATAAACAATCCTTTAAAAGGTAGAAACACCTTTCAATAGACTCGTCTAAATCTTGATATACCAGTCCTATGATTGATCTCTAGCCCATCAAGGTCTAGTGTTGCAGCCTGCTCTGATAGATAGGGTAGGGTAGGGTGCCCTCCCCCTTAAAAGTTATCCAATAAAATTTATTCGACTCTTTCACGAGCCCAAGCACGCCAAGTGTTGTAACCTACTCTAATACCACTATGTAACACACCCAATCCCCTAAGTACCTTTTTAAGAGATGGGGTACTGAATTTTCACTTTTCCTCAATCGTCTGAAAACCTCCTCTCAAGGACACCATCTTATTCTTCTCGTTAAGAGCTTTCCAACGACTATCACCATGCTCAAAACTGAGCTTTGGATCAAAAGTTATGGCTTCTTAAAGTTTTAATCCTTCTTTCCTTATAATGCCATGTGGCAACCATAAGGCTCCACGTCATCCTCTAATGCATATGTGGCACTTGCCACCTAGCCCATTGAGTCCTCGTTCTTTTGGAACTCCTACTTTGACGACCCAAATTCACTCGGTCCCTTTTCCCTCTAAACAATGGGACATAAGGTTACTTCTCCCACTCTAATGTTCTTTCTTCGACAAACCTTACCTTTATATCCAATGGCTTGAAAGTCCAATCGATCAAAGGCCATGATCATTTCAATGCATCTAATGTGCACGACGGTTAACACCCATTCCCTCTTCGCCTTTTCTTACCCGACCAGGTGGGGCCTATGATAGATCGACAATTGTCATTACATCACGCCCTCTCACCGATCAACAGCCCAGCTCCTACTTCAGAGTTCCTTCATCGGAGTGAAATTATTCTGATAATTCAAACTCCTCTAACATACCCACTCTGATGGATGACAGAGATCGTTACTCCTTCCCCAGTCAACGACTAAGATATTATGGTGCCATCCCATGGTATTTGCCTACAGTTAGGCCGACACTTGACCTTTCAACAAATCCCCTATCGACACGTGGCACTCATTTTCCTACGAATCCATGTCTGATTTGATCAATTTTGTGTGACATGTGGCACCACCATCGAGCGACACGTGGCCCACCCTTGTGCTGACATGTGGGCTATCTGTCGGGATATACATTACCACCGGGCACCGGATATCAAATCTTTCATCGTGCAGTATGAACCTCAAGACTCCACTCTCGGGGATTATGAGAATATTAGCTAAGCTAATCTCGTGATTGTGGGATCGCTAATTAAGTTTACCACGGGGTTATGACCCCCTTCTCTTAACACAATATCTACGGTTGAGAATCCTTGCGAGAGGATCTAACGGCTATCGTAGTTTCGTCCACTGCCTCTGATGTTACTCGGCTCTATAGACTAAATGCTTGAGATTAGATCCTGAATCGATGGATCGATGATTCGGATCTCCTTTCGGAGTACCTTCGTTGGAGGTCTTCTATTCCCCATAATTCCAATACTCTGAAATGCTAGCTCCAATGGACGGATAAGATCTCTCTGCACTCCTCTTGATCGGAAGGTTCAGATCATGACACTTGTGCTTTGTGTATTGGATGGGTGATGTCATCCACATCAATGTGATGTCACCTTCCTCTCGGCCTCATCTCGAAGCACCACCAATATCTATGATCAATATTACTTTCAACTATAATGGACGATCAAGATTGCTCCTCGGAGTCTTGCCTCCGGAGTATCTTCATCTCGATGGACCAAATTACCTCAATTGTTCCACTGCAATGGATAGTGACTATCACTCTGAATTCTTCCCCGCTAGATTGACATCTTTGGTTGATCCAGAGTCTCGTCCTAGTCTAACCGTGGAATACTCTGATGGGTCTTCTATGATCAACAGTTGAGATCATTCAATACCTTATATATGACAACCAAGGTTAAAATAAAGGTCTAAGGCCTAATTCTCCCAAGAGTCCCACGCTCGACCCACCAGCCAATTACTTGTCACCAATCACAGGCTGACACCTATAATTCTTTGTACACGTTGGCATTTTGGGTCGGCATGACATGTCATACTGACGTTACTCCTCTTAGTCTCGTTTAAATGAGACCTGTGACAATCTACGGTAGAATTTATCCCTAGTTTTTCCACCGATAAACGACCCAGATTGTCCCTCAAACTCTTCCATCTAGGTGTCTCCACTTCGGCATCCAAGGCTACTCCGACCGGGAAATTCCAATAACACTCCTCTTAGGATCTACAATTGTGATCGAATCACCATTGTAAATCCAACAGTCATGATGGAACTGGGTCTTATATTCCCTCGATCTCTGAGCAAATCCACCATGACAAATCTAACAGTTCACATCTTCCACATTTATCCTCTAATGGATCAACGGTCCTCATTGATTCAGGGTATACCCTCTATAGGTGTCATAACCTACTTCGATGCAGGGTTAGGATCTCTCCACGCCACCAGATTGACGGTCAAGACTACATCTCACCCTAGATCAAATGGAGGGCCTAGATCTAAGTGTTGTTCCAGATCAACGGTCACAATCTTTCGGGCAAATTAAGAGCTTTTACGCAGGATTGATAGTCTAGTCCATGACTTAGTCAATTTCACGGGATTTCACTGAGTCTTTTCAAGACTTGGCGAGTTTTAGAAATCTTCACTCGGTTCCAAGGTACCCCTTTTCCTACGCAAGATACCTCTGATTCGTTTCATTCCAAAAAATCCATTTGTCATAGGAAAACCAAACACAACGATGCACAGGTATATAGATCCAAGCACTGTGACATACAAGTGGTCTCTATTTCCTCTTATCCAGAAAGGTCCATTTGTCGCAGGTATCCAAACACTACAACACT
>SNQJ01S0030518.1:33047-65715 GCA_010110895.2 Picea sitchensis | reverse complement strand
CGACGGGTTATATTATCCCTTCCATTTGTTCATTTCAAGCAGCGTATGGAGCAAACCAACGTTTTCATAAACTACTGGCAACACCTCCACAACAACTTTGTAGAGATATAGTGAACATCTTCGAACCTGAGGACCAGAACCACCATAGTAACAAAGCATCGCTCCAATGGCCTGCCACAGTAACAAAACAACCCAAAGTTCTTCAAACGAACGAGGTTCATCCTAAAATTGATAATTCTCACAAGCTTCCCATGGAGAAGAAGGGAAAAAGAATTGTAGGGGAGGTGGACAAGCCCGAAATTGAGAGTGAAAACATGGATCTTGACGCTAATCTGGATAGCATATTATGCAACCTTGAACAACTGGGAGACACAATTCACCATAGCTACCCAATGGACATAGTTGATGCCAAATGTTTTTACAAAGATGAATCCTTCGTATTCCAGAGTGTTGTTTTTGAAAGCAAATCTAAAAAATTAATTATTGAAAAAAGAGATGTAAAAAATAAGAAAAGAAAACATCATTCAGAACTTCACCTTGCCAATATGCAGGCGTCCAAACTCTGTGAACTTTACATGGCAACTAGAGATGCTTTTCATGATTCCATTGGAGTCATTGAGGTCGAGAATGCTAGACTAAAGGACTGGATCAAGGAATTAGAAGAAGCTTTGTTTCCTGTGTGATTGCTTGTCAATCCTTTGGCAATAGCCATGCCTGCAGCTCCCTGCACACCTGCACCAAACCTAAAAGGCTCCTCCACCTTCCTCGCATTGTGTAGAGAATATGTGGAGAAAAATATCAACAAAAGAATGGAACTTATTACTAAGGCCTGGGACACATCACAAAATATGGAATCCCTGGGAAGTAGCGCACATAACTTGCTCGAACTTCTGCAGATAGATTTAAAAAATGAAGAAACTTTCTATTTGCACACGGTCATCCCTTTTGCCTTTCACGTCAACAACATGGCAGACACGACAAGAAGACAACATGACCTCCCATCCAAAAAACGACTCACTCAATTAGAAGCATGCTAGAAAGAGAAGGTGAAGAACCTGTATCTAATTGTCTAATCATGTGAGCAAGCAATATCAAAGAAAGAAACATCATTCACAAAGCTTGCCAAATTAGACTTAGCCGGAAGGACCAACGACTTCCAGGACCCCAGCTTAATCATCAACTCGTTGGCGTTAACCAAGCAAGCTTTTGCTAACCAAGTTGATAATTTTAAGGCGTTGTCTTTAGAATTTTTTTACAGGATTCTTGAATATCATGAAGAACATGTGGACAACTGGCTAGTCCGCTATTCGGTACAGAATGAAGACATTCATCAGGCTTTGTGTAATATTTCTATTGATCTAAGCGAATTAGAAAATGAACTTTTCAGCATTAAAATCCAGAATGACATCAACGTCGCCCCCTTGAGAAGCTACATTGAAGAGAACTTGAAGCGAGTCGCCGACGAAATCCAACATGAAAAGGCATCAGTGAACAAATAACAAAAATACTTATATGGAAAATCGCTATAAATACGTTGTTTATCAATCCAGTTATTCAAGCGGGTCCAAGACGAAAACCAACAGGAAAAGGCATCACCAAGCAAATACCAAAAATACTTATATGCACCATCGCTATAAGTCTATACTTATAGTCATTTCTTTATCAATCCAATGATTCCACCTTTTCCGAATAGAAATCTATAGCCAAAGACTGATATCTTCCCATTTCTACTTTTCAGGTATTACACTCTACCGTCTCCCACTTCTTCTTTCCACAGTCCTATTTCTTGTACATATTTCTGTTATGGTCCGCGGGAGCCCCAATCCTAGTCTATATGACAAACACATTTAAATTTCCAGGAATATGTAACAAACTATTGTTTTTTCATATATTCCAAATAAAACTATTCTTTTGTCTCCTTATATATTTATGTGCTCCAAGATTTTCATCTTCAACTACGCTGAATGTCAAGACATTTTGTTTATTTTATTTCAATTCTCTTTTTTCTGATGCATATCTTTTTCTGCTTCGTCATTTTCAAAATTAAATTTGAAATAAATCACTCATTCAAATTTGAGATATCGTATTTGACATATATATATATATATATATATATATATATATATATATATATATATTAAATTTCCAGGAATATGTAACACGCTTTTTAATTTTTTTATATAAATGTCAAAAAATTGTGTTCAATACTTTTTTTCTACTCACACATATAGAGAGTATGTCATTTCTTGCATCTTTACCATCAATTCTTCATACTGCTTGCCACATCTGTACTGCAATTTCAAGGCCCAAGTCCAATTGTGCTATTACATCAACACGAGGCCCTTAAAATTCAAATAGTCCGCAAGTCCGCTTGTCAATTTGTATATCGCGGAACTCTGGGTGCTATTTGTAGGGCACAGAACAATATAGTCCAAATTTTGAGCCCATCAGCCCGATAACCCGCGATCCAAAAAGTTCCTAAGTATGCAATGAGGACTCCGTGCATGCTCTATAAAATCTCATGCCCATACTTTATAAAAGTACATATTTGGTATAAATTAATATGTACTTTATAAAAGTACATATTTAGTATGCATAATTTATGGTGTCCAGGAACCTATACTTTGATAAATTTCAATTTCTTTTCTGTCCAAGAAGCCTTCTTCTAAATAAAACTAATTGGGGAATGCTAATTTAAAAAAAACGAACCTATGTAACAAACGTTACTACTATTCTATTGTATGCTAAATTTTGTGTCCAAGAACCTTTTAAATGGAATACTATTGTACACTGAAACTTAGATACTAGGAATCTTCGTTAATGTAACAAACATTAATAATTTCTGATAAATTTAAAATAAAACTAATTCGAGAATACTAAATTCTACATGGATACCACATATATAATATTAATAATTTCTGATAAATTTAAAATAAAACTAATTCGAAAATACTAAATTCTGCATAAATACCACATATACAATGGGAGTACACTGCCATGCAACACTTGTTAATAATGTTACCACATATACACTCACTAATAGAGGTTGAAAATTGAAATTTTAAGCAGGGTCTATTTCCCACACTTAAGAATGAAGCAGCTTATCGCATAACCTCCCAATAGAGTGATAAACCCTAAACCCCACGCAGCACGCTAATTATCTCTCTTGCGTTTGTCTATAGCAGGATCCCTATAAATACAATAAAAATAAACCGGCTAAAACCGTTTAAAGATTTTAAATCACGACAAATCAGTCGCTCTCCCTGCGCTTTTTGGACAGAAATGATTGCCCCAACGGGGTTATTTTCGCATAGTTGACTGACCTTATCACTCCGTCTTCTCGCTGCTTTAAAACCTCGGATCCGCTTTGACCTCTCACCGCCATACCTGTAAATCCCAAATATCTCACTCAAAATTCACCCGCTCAATTCTCCTCTTCGAATTCTGCATTTTTTTTTGGCATAACTTGAGGGCTCTGAGCTTTAATGTGGAAGGGAGAACCTAGCTGATGGGGGATAAGCTTCTAGAAGGTTCTGGAAACATGGGTACACACAGGCTTTGCAATACCAGCTATACAGAGTTCGCCGTCAATTTGCCTTTGCCTCATCTTCCCACAAGCTTTGGGGCCAATTCTCGGGAGCTGCGCTTAGTAGAAGAAGGAGACGGTGTGTCGCGGGTTCGAACCACGAAAAACTCCAAAATACTCTCCGAGGCGAGTAAAATTGCAGAGCTTCTCAAAGCCACGGACGCTAGTTACCTGTAAGTTTTTAATTCCAGAGCTTATTTTTTCATTTCAACAGCTTATACCGCGGCGTTTATACTTTTCCCTTTCAATTTCGAGAAAATGTCCGGTCACTATGTTCAGTTGACGACTTCCGGAGTTTTGAACTGGTGACCACCCTTGTTCTGACTTTAACTGCCAATGCAGCATTTGGTTCTTCTTTCACCATTCGGGGGGCTGTTTCGCACAGGCCGATATTTATGGTTAATCGAAGTAAACTGGTTTTGACTATATGTTGTTTGGCACAGGTCGTGTTCGGGTTAAAGTCAATTAACCTTTACGTAATGGTATAGTTGGGAGTTTCTTAAATTAACTCACGTTCTGCTTTAAAGCAAATTTTATTTTGCTTTGCGCTGTAAGGGCCATTTTCAACTGGCGAATATGTTTCACCTATTTAAAATAAATAAAATTGAGCATCTAAATTAATTATTTTAAATTGCTTTATGTTGCAATCATTTCTGCAGAAGTTAATGGTATAGTTGGGAATTTTCGTAAACTAACTCATATTCTGCTTTAAAGCATGCTTTGCACTGTAAGGGCCATTTTCAACTGGCGAATATGTTTCACCTATTTAAAATAAATAAAATTAAGCATCTAAATCAATTATCTCAAATTGCTTTATGTTGCTATCATTTCTGCATAAATTATTCGAAAGTAGTTGACTTTATATTTAACAGAATTGCCTAGCAGAATCCTAGGTAAAATGGGAAAATATCAATTCAAATGTCAAATCATATTCTAATGAGTAGCCTGAGCGAAATGGCTCTAACTTAATGTCATCACAATTTTTTTAAAGGAAAATCTTGGGGAAACCCTTGGGCACTTCCCCTTATTCATGGATGGTATCTAGTGTAAACTTGTTGGTGCTGAATCTGCTGATTATGGTGCCTGATCTAGTAAGGACATTGAGTGAGGCACACAATAGAGGCAGCCAGCCTAGGGGATCACCCCAAAACCTTCTCCATGAAGCTCAAAGCACTCAACCACTCGACTACTTGAGCTAGCCACTGGGCTAATGTAATCACACTTTTCAAGGCTGTCCTAAATATAGATTAAATAAAGAACATTTCTCACCGTATGTTGTTTTTTTCCAGTGAAATGTACATCCTAGGGAAACCCACTGGGCACCTCCCTTCATTCTGAGGATGATACCCAGGGTAAACCAGTCAGTTGCATTTTTGGCAACCTAGCTCGGTGGGGACATTGAGTGAGGCCCACAATATTCACAGAAGCAGCCAGCCTGGGGACTTTGCCCCACGATCTCCTACTTGTAATTCACAGCACTCAACTACTTGAGCTACCCCAATGGGCTATCACTGTCTGTTGTTATAAAGACTAATTTTGATAATTTTTGGTTGTGGTTCCTCTAGGATCATGAGACCTCCCCCACACCCTAGTTCTCTCTTTGAGAATGATGTATTGATTAATCGGAAATATTATTGTTTTAAAAATATATGATAATCCCCCTAAGAACTTACAAGGAATATACAAATTCTACAAAACAGATAGAGGACATCGTCATGCTGAAAATCCTGAACCACCAGTCAGCAGGGTCAACATACCAGAACAATGTGGAAATTTCAAAAATCTGTGCTTAAGACAAATTCATAAATTTCACCTCATTTACTCGAGGGTTCCCAGATATATTTCCTGTGAACCTTTCAGCTTTATGGATGACTCTGAAATATTAACTACAATTTGACTTCAGTCCAACCAAAATCACTAGGCAGCCCAAGAAAACAAACACTGAAACATTGCACTTCAAGGGGAGTAGATTCACAGCTCTAAGAGTTCAATCTTCTTAACAAATCAAATCTGGAAAGTACTTTATAACAACAGATTTATTACAGCCCCAAGTCTCCCCTTTTAGTTCCTTCTTAGCCTGTTAAATCACTCAATAAATTTGTTAACTGCTCATGACAAATGAGCATACCAAACAGCCCTAGAAAGTATTCATTAACATGAGAAACATGAGTCAGATTTTCAGATCTGCAATGCATAATATTTGGACAGCAAAGATACACTTCATATTACAACACAATGAAAATACAAGTACATACCATCGGCTCATCACAAGTTGGTACAACATGTGCCATCTGCTTATCACATTCGAGGACACTCCAATTGGAACCCAACCCTAGCTAGGGCATCTACCATCAACAACAAACCCTAATTAGCAATCATGACCTAGCAATGCATCACACCAAGCTACTCCCAGTGGCTACAAAGTCTCAACAACAAGCTGGCATCGACACCAACAAGTCCATCTTTGATCTCCCACTTACATCACATGAGTTTTCTAGGAGATTCTCCAAGCTTGCATCACTCAATCTTTCGGTCTTCTTCACTCTTCCAGTGCTCATGTCTTACTCTAGGGTTTACATTACTCAAACCCTGGGCCTTCTTACATTATTCAAGTACAAAGACTCCTAGACAAACCCTAGCGCTAGCCTTTCAAGCTTCTTGTCCATCCCAGGGTTTGCATCCCACAAACCCTAGGTCTTCTTCCCTTTCACCACACAAGCACCAAGACGTTTAGACAATGTTATGATGGAATATCAAGAGTACATCAACATAAGCCCCAAGTTTTCTTCAAGCTAAGCATCACACCAAGCTCCAAGACTCTTCTACTCTAGTGCTCCATGTTTGTGTGCTAGGGTTTACATCACAGAAACCCTAGGTCTTCTCTTGCATCACACAAGTGCCAAGACCGAAGCTCATCCCTAGCACTAACATTCATCTTCATGTCTCCTCTAGGGTTTGCATCATAAACCCTACATCTTGCTCCTGACAAAACCTTACCAAGATAATTACAAAGATAGAATAGTGGGTACATTGTGAAAATCCCAAGCCCTAGGTGACTAAAGTCCTTATGATCTCAATCAAACAAGTAGATAGCTGAATTTAATTATTGCATAAATAAATTTCAGACCATAGCATTAATCACACAATAGCTGGAAATCATATAGTGGAAGTATAAAAATTAATTACACACAACACATGTAATTACTCCTTCATTAACTGCTTTTCATTCCTTCGAAAAACTTATAAGGAAACCTCCACACGTTGCCCAAAAAACAACATTGCACGAATACCAAAAAACACCTCAAACTGAGTAAAACAATTTGCAGTGAGAGTATGGCATGCTATACAACTGTAGTATGGACTATATAGACACCGATACGGTTCTATCCGCATGACTGTACAAATCCATACGGTACTGTCCGTAGGATTGTACAGACTTCCATATGACTGTATGAAACTCTCCCATACACTGTACAGACATGTACGAGACCACGTGCTGCTGGAAACCTCTCTTTCCTGGTTGTTTGCTCTCTCTTCCTCTTTGTCTTTTAACTTGCTCAAATGCTCATGTGTTCTCTTGTGTCTTTGAACTCTCTATCTTAACATTTCTTTATAGTTTTAGTTGAGACCACCCTAATCTGTTTCTGATATTACGTATAGTTTAAGTCATGCATGCATGGAATACACTTTTTTTAGACTCAAGTTTCAACTACTGAAAATAAGACTTTCACTTTTTAACTAAAGTGAATTAGAAAATATAATTCACTTTTTGAAAATAGAATCACTTTTTAAAATAGAATTACTTTTCGAAAATTACTTTTTGAAAATATCTCGAACCACTTCTCGCATGTTCACATGGAACCTGTGCAAAAGTTCTTGTCCGAGCTATAATTCTCAACACTCCCTCTTAGCGAGGAAGGAATTTTGCACCAATCCAAGTTTGTTTCTGAATGTTTTAAACTTCCCTTTTGCCAAGACTTGGTCAGAATATCAACTACTTGCTGATCCGTGGGAATATACTGGAGATTCCTTGCTCCCTTCTGAACCATTTCTCATATGAAGTGATATTTTATCTCTTTATGCTTGGACCTGTTATGAAACACTGGATTCTCAAAGAGTTTAATACAACTCTGATTGTCACAGTAAATGACCATGGGATCCAACTGTTGATCAAACAATCCTACAAGTAAATTGCGAAGCTAGATGGCCTCATAACTAGTCATACTGGCTGCCATGTATTCTGCCTCTGCTGAGCTAAGTGCCACAGAAGTTTTCTTCCTGTTGAATTGGGATATTATCCCTGATCCCAAGCTAAAGCAACACCTTGAGGTGTTCTTCCTGTCTGTTGCACTGCTTGCCCAATCTGAGTGTGTATACCCCTGCAACTTCACTTCACCATCTCTAAGATATCTTAGACCATACTTCGTTGTGCCCCTCAAATACTTGAGCACATGTTTTTCTACTACCCAATGCTCCTACCTTGGCTCCACCATGAACTGACTTAAGGTGTTCGCTGCAAAACATATATCTGGCCTGGTGTTGACGAAATACATCAAAGAACCTATCGGTTGCCTGTATAATGTGAGATCCACCAACTCTAAATCTGAAGTTGTCACCATCTTCAGATTAGTGATTATAGGTGTGGCCATAGGTTCGCAGTCCTCCATCCAAAACCTCTTCAAGATTTGTATTGCATACTTATCTTGCCCAAGGAAAATTTCCCCCGGTCTTTGCCAAACCTCCAAACCCAAGAGGTAATGCATTAGGCCGATGTCCTTCATCTCTAACTCAATTGCCATGTCTGCTTTGCTCTCTGCAATGAACTTCTCTGCACCTGTTAGAAGCAAGTCATCTACATACAACACCAAAATGAGCAAATCGATTTGAACAAATATATAATATAAGTTAGGATCTACTTCGCTTTTGGTGAAGCCCATACTCTGCAGATATCCATCGATTCTGGAATACCATGCTCTTGGTACCTGCTTGAGTCCATACAAGGCTTTCTTAAGCCTACACGCATGGGACTCCTTCCCACTTACCTCAAAGCCTTGAGGTTGCTCTATATACCTGGCGATTGGAAGTAGTCTGGAACAAAAGTCTCCTAGTATTCCACTCCCTCTTTCTGGGTGAACCCTCTTGTCATAAACCTCGCTTTGAACTTCTCAATGTTGCCATTTGCAACATGCTTGATCTTATAGAGCCATATGGAACTCACAATTGACTTCCCCTTCGATCTTGGCACTATGTCCCAAACATCATTCTACATGATGGAGGTGTACTTCTCCACCATGGAATCCCGCCATATTTATTGGTCAGCTACCTCTTGAGAACTGGAAGGCTTAGAATCTAGAATGTTTCTCATTAATGCCACATAGTCTGGAAACTTTTTTGGAGGACTTCTCTCTCTAAATTTGGTCTTAGGAGTCTCAACATGCTCTTGAGCATCCCTCAATGTTTGACTGAACCATCGAGGTCCCGTGACAGAAGTGGAAGGGGCTCCTATCTCCCCCTGTTCACTTGAAGGTTGTTGTATTGCCCTGGAAATCACTTGTGACCCCAACTCAACGTTCAGAGCTTCCCGCTCCTCATCCTCTGCCACTGGAGTAGGCTCATCAGACTTCCTGGATGCAAAGTCTTCCTCAAACTTTACGTCCCTGCTTACTATTGTCTTCCTCTACTTTGGAATATAGACCCTCTAAGCCTTTGAAGTTTCACTGCAACCCACAATCAAACCCTTCTTGCTGGAGGGCTCCAACTTGGTCCTCTTTTCTATTGATACATGGATATAAACTGGACAACCAAAGATGTGAAAATGACTCACCTCTGGCTTCACATCAGTGAATGCCTCCTTTGGTGTCTTGTGCTCCAAGATCTTGTGAGGACACCGGTTCTGGATGTAAATTGCTATGTTACATGCCTTTGCCCAAAGAAACATGGGCAAGTCCTGATCATGTATCATGGCTTTAGCAACCCCTATAATGGATTGATTCTTCTACCTTGCAACCCATTTTGTTGTGGGTTGTACTTAATTGCCAACTCCCTCTTGATTCCCGCCTCCTTGCAGAAACCCTCGAACTTCTTGGAGGTATGCTCTCCCCCATTGTCTGATCTCAAGACTTCGATCTTCTTCCCTATTTGGTTTTCAACTAGAGCTTTGAACTTCTGAAACCTGCTAAAGACCTCATCCTTGGTCTTTAAGAAGTAGATCCAAGCCTTGCGAGAGAAATCATCAATAAAGAACATAACACATGCTTCCTGTTATTGACGCCACTGACATCGGTCTACAAACATCTGAATGTACTAGGTCGAATATCCCCTTAGACCTTTGCTCGCTACTTAGGAAAGCTGCACTCTCTGCATACACCATGCTGCTCAATACCGGACTTTGGAAGACCTGTGACTATCTCCCTCAGAATAGGCAATGCCCTATGATGCAGGTACCCCATCCTATTGTGCGAGAACTCGCACAAGTTGTCATTGTTATGCACCAAGGCTCGAACATGTTCACCATGCAACTTGTACAAATTACCTTCTCTAACCCTATTACTTGAGCTGTATCTAGGCTAGAATCCTTCGGCTTGATGAGGACTTGTTGGTTCTTGAACTCAACTGCAAAGCCCTTATTCTCCACGAATGAAATTGAAAGCAAATTCTTCCTAGGACCCAAAACAAACAAGACATCGTCAAAATTTAAAGAATTATCCAACTCGAGTTGCAAGGGAGTAGTACCAACTCTTGCTACAAGGTACTTGGCATCATCACCAAGCTCAACTTGTATTCCTGAGTCCTGCTTCTTCAGACCAGAAAACAACTGCCATGCTGAAGTCATATGTCGAGATGCCCCACTGTCTACATACCATGCATTCCTTGGAATCGTGCTAATAGAAAAGAAAGATACCAATGAGAAAACTTTATTGAACTTGGCAGCAAACTCATTCATCTGAGTTTCCACAGAGGCTACTACTTGCTTATGCTGTTGCTTCCCTCTACCCTTCTTATCTGGACACTGTGATGCATAATGACTGTACTTATGACAACTGAAGCACTTGATTTTACTCAAGTTCTTCTTTCCTGGTTGTGAGGTTGACTACGCACTCTTTCCCTTACCCTTGCTAGGTCCTTTACCTTTGCCCTTATTTGATTGACCAAATAGCACTAGGTTCTCTTCACCATCCTCCTTGCCGGCCTTTGAATCTGTTTGAGTCTCCTCCTCAATACAGTCATCCCAAAGCCTCTCAAAGTCAGGAAGGTTTTCTCGAGCGCAAATGCCTTTGACAAATGGTTCCCATGAAGTTGGGAATCCATTTAGTGCCATGTTCACTAAATCTGCATCTTCAACCTTCTCCCCAACTGTTGCAAGTTGATCACGTATTTGTGTGATCTTCATAAGGTAACTGGTGACTGTGTCTGATCTGGTCATCACTATGGATTTGAGTTTGTTCCGCAATATCATCTTCCTGTTTATGTTTTGACTCTAGTAGAGACTAACCAGGGCATAGAGCATCTCCTTCACTGTCTTCTTCTCAGATACATGAGGGATCAAATGATTCTTTATGGCATCCAAGATCATCCGCTTGGCCTTCACTACTCTCTTGTGAGAGCTACCAACTCATGCTGATCTGTAGGCGGAGTAGCAATGTTCTTGGCAATATCCCAGAGATCATTATTTTCTAGTAAGAGTGTAACCCTTACCTTCCATGATAAGAAATTCGAGGCACCATCCAATCTGTCCTCAAACCTGAGGCTAGCTGATGCCATCTCTGAGATCCACTGCACAAACTCCCAAATCTGAAAATGAAACTTTGACACCTTCTCACTGCTAGTCCTTCTTCCCTGCAGTGGATTTACCACTGCAGATCCTAGAAAATCTCAGAGAAATGAGCTTTGATACCATGTGAAAATCCCATCCCTAGGTGACTAAAGTCCTTATGAACTCAATCAAACAAGTAGATTGCTGAATTTAATTGTTGCAGAAATAAATTTCAGACCATAGCATTAATCACACAATAGTTGGAAATCAAACAACAGAAGCATAAAAATTAATTTCACATAACACAGGTAATTACTCCTTCAATAGCTGCTTTTCATTTCTTCGAAAAACTTACAAGGAAACCTCTACACACTGCCCAAAAAACACTGCAAACTGAGCAAAAAATTACTAATCTCAGATCTAAAATTTACTTCCTAGTGATCAAACAGTAAACCCTAGTTGTTATCAGTGAACAATTTTACACTAAAATTATGATAGAAAATTATAGTAGTGGAAACAATAAGATCTGAGATAAACCATCCATGCAATCGAGACGCTAAATTTTCTGTTTTGTAAAATTGTCAAATTCAGGAATTCTGAGGGCAAAACCAACCCTCCCAATTGATACAAATTCACCAGAAAACTGAGGACAACCTTATCCTCTGAAAACACAAAAATAAACAAATTTCTGAAACGAATCTCTTGCAAACCTATTGATGTCACTCGGTTGTACTGTTGACGTCACCTGGCCGTACGGACATGTCCGTACGGTTTTGTCACATGTGCGGCCTTCTTTTCCTGTTTGCACGTGCAGCCTGTTTAGATCGTACCACACGTGCGACCAACTGTACGGACCTGTACGACCCAGGCGTTTGGTCCATACAGTCCACCCATGCGACATGTTCTCTACGACAACTTCTCTCCACATGTGCGACTTCCCTTGCCTCACACGTGTGATCTCTTTCCCTTCCAAGAACAAAAAAAATAGATAACCAAAAACCTTAGGTCAGATTACCTAGGTGTAGAAATTCCTTTGCTGCAATCTCCATTCTCCTAGCACAAGTGTTTACTCACTTATGCTAACTCCATTATGCCACAATGAGATTTGTCACAATCTCTCCTCTCCTTATATAGGAGTCTAATGAGTGAGTTTAGGAACCCCTCCTAAACTCAACAATTAATTAGAATATTTTATTCTCTTTTGTGGGTGAAAAACCCCAACGCAAACCCACAAAGCCCATCAACTCACCCATGAGGACCTAGCCTCATTCCAAGGTCGATTTCACTAAAACAAAGGGTTGATATGGTGCCAACGAAAATTCCCACATGCTTGACACCATGGCCCCTTGTGGGAATACCTCCTGAAGCTACAAAATCATCAACAATCAGGAACATGTAAAAACTCCATGGATGGTGTTTGTGCAAGTGTTTTCGAAAGAACGGCTTGACTGCCAACACTAAGACACATACCAAATCATGATATTGGAAATCGCAGAAGAAATGGCCACTGTTTGTCGGTTGAGAGCACTAACTCCTCTGAATCCCTAAGAATCTCCAACTCAGGACCTTGTAGAGCATCAAAATAGTGTCTGATAGGCAAAGGTTCAATCTCATGCTCCCTTGGGTTAACTGCTTCACTATCTCTTTCTTGTGGCTTGCCACGAAAGCGAGAAACTTGACGTTCAAGCTTTCCAGATCTTGTCCTAAAATAGGCATAACTTCCGTCCTTCTCTTTGTTACCACCATCACGTCTATCGCCAGTAGCATTAGGAACCATTCCACTGGCCATTGCTTTGGCATATGAGTTTCCTATAGGTATTGTTTGTGAAAACGACTTCGCTTGTTTATGTGATTTTCTTTTAGCGAAGTTGAACGACATATTCAAAATTTTTTGTGCTATTGGCCCCTTTGAACCTGCACCGACTTTTTGAGCTTGAAAAGAGACCTTCTTTGATTGCTCCATCTGAAATTTGACAGGTGAAGATGGCATGCTAATTGAAATTACATTGGTAGGTGAAGATTGGCATGTTAATGGCATGCTAATTGAACGGACGAGGGGTAGTCCAATGGTTGCAACAAAGACATCTTCAAAGGATGTAAGTAAATCGACTAGATTTGAAGGAAGGGTGTGAGAGGGGCTGTTTGGTTTAAAAGGGCGCACTAGATCCTTAGCAACCAAATTCTTTTGGCTACTATTGTCAAGGATGAGTGTGGCCAAGGATTGCTTGATCTAGCAATTATGAGTAAACAAAGGCTTTGGTAAAGAAATCTGGGGATCAGTGGCCATGAGTAGGAGAGAGGGGTTTGGTTTCGTAGGATTCTCCAAGGTGATCAGTTTAGGGGGGGTGTTGTGCTCGAGGAGGACTTAGAAGCATCAGTGAATAGAGTCTTGACATGATTCTCATTATGAAGAACACAACATTCAACTAAGGAGTGAAATTGAGATTTGTGATAAGAACACCATTTGCTAGGCTTGGGCGAGGTAGGAGAAGGAGGAGTTGATGAAGGGACAACTTTGGATAGAGGAGATCGAAGGTGAGGAGCGAGCTTCCGTTCCACAACCAAAGCTTGAAGAAAGGCCTTATCTAAGGAAGAGCTTTCAAATAAATCAACCTCTTTGCATAACAATAATAAAAGAATGGAATTAAATTTAACAATGAGTACATCTTCCGGATCTTGAATTTGCAACTAAATGCGGAGCTTAGTAAACACCTCAATGTAGCTTTGGATTCACTGGCTTGAGAGTTGACGGATTGCAACCAGCGAGCTAGGAGAGTTTGACGGTACCCTTGGGATAGAAGCGATTCCGCAATGCTTGACAAAAGGCATCCCAAGAACCAATAGGTGGAGGTGGGCCAGGCTAATCTCCCAAGTCCACCACCAGAGAGTAGGTATCTGTTTGGGTGTCCCACCAGGCTTGAGAAGCCCCTTCTAATTGCAAATTGGCTATTTGTAGCTTATGTTCTTCAGTCATTCCTGGGCAGGTATTGAAATAAGTGGATAGACTGCGTACCCAGGAATCAACGACCTCACCATTCATATTGCCCGAAAACTTAAGCAGCTGGAAACGAGTATCCAACTGCAGAGGCGCTGGGGATCTCTGCTGGAGTCACATGAGTTCATTGAGAGCAAGAGCCAGGTATTGAATGGGAGAAGATTGCCCAGATGTAGAATTCTCGGGGGTGGGGTCTCTATGAGGAGGCATTATCTTCATATACAGACTAAATTGAGAATTGAGAATGGAGAGTGCACTGAAAACAAAAGAGCAAGGGTGCTGGAGCCCAAGAGGGAGGGCAAACCCTTAAGCACACTGTTTGGAGAAAACCCTAGTGCACTATTCACTGGATTTGGATCTGGATGTAAAATCGTGGATCTAGATCCAACCCTCTGGAGCCCAAAAGGGAGAGTGGGCTAGAAAACCCTAGCCAAGTGTACATTGAGAAGGCATGCTTGAAGAGAGGGGAGGGCATGGCAAACCCTAACACACCTTTTTACTAACTGGAAAAGAGGGGGGGGTGTGGAAGATCCCCACAACCAAATCCCTGAGCAGTGGAGAGCGAGAGCAACCCTAACACACTGTGTTGGAAGAGATGGAGGGCGAGCTAAGCCTTGAGTGCACCTTTGAAGCTGGAAATCACCACAAAGAATTGGGCATGGAGGTTTGGAGCAAACCCTAGCACACTGCCTGAGAGATGGAGGGTGGAGCCATCCTTAGCGTAGACATTAGCAACCCATGAAATGTAATTTTCTTTTGTCTAAAACTCACTGGAGCAGAAGCATCTCAGATCGATGCTCTGATACCATTTGATTTACGATAGCAATGCTTAGGAAATTAACTAGAATAGGAAAACATGAATACTTTCACTAAAACTAAGAGCAAAATGACCATCCTTTATTTAGAATAAGAGGCAGTCTTATATAGATGCTTGTTATTACATGATGGCTTGAATAGGTCAAGCTACAACTAGCTTTTAACAACTAGTTAGATAGATCTGATCAACTACTTCCTTGGGGCTTGAGCCCAACTATTCTTCTCCTCCAATAAGCTAAGAGAGTGCACCTTCCAAGAATTCAGTTCGCTAAGGGAATGTGCCTTCCTCGGGATTCACATGGATGTCTATTGGATTTCCCACCATAGATCGTCAATTTTGTGTAGGGGGCAATGTCTAGGTTTTTCTTCAACACTAGCAACACAATTGTTCTTCAACAAAGTTTGGGTGTAATATTGTCTACCATCATTGTTCATCTTCTACCATGATTGTAGATTACTCTGATACTTTTGGCAAGGGTTGTGGGGATTGATGGATACCAAACTAAAGAGAAGTATTGCTTTCCATCCACAAACTAATGGACAAATTGAGGTAGTAAATTGCATCACGATACCACTATTGTGTATTTTCAATCATTGACATTTGTAGACATTGGATGCCAATGTCCCATAGGTGCAACATTGTCACAATTACGCAGTGCACAGTGCACTAGGGACCACACCTTTTGAAGTGTGCCTTGGATCCTTGCCAAATAATCGATTTGTAATATTGGGTTCCATTCCCTACACAACAATGACAAAGGAGGTTGTTGCACGTGGGCAAGTTATAAGGTTCCTAGATCACATCCTAAAGATTCATGATCAAGTTTGAAAAGCTTTGCAAAAGATCCCACAAAGGCACAAGGGAAGACATGATCAACACCTTGTAGATCATTAATTTTGTATACGAGACAACATTTAGGTTGTAAACATTTAGGTTTATATTTAGAAAGAGCACTTCAAGAGGACAAAAAATCTAAGCTGCTTTGATATGGCCCTTGCACAATCCTTTTGTAGATTGGGGAGAACTGTTTAGATTGGATTTACCAGTGTGCAAATACATTCATGTAGTGTTCAAGTGAATCTCTTGAATCCCCTCGAGCCATTGATGTTGGATGGTTATGAGGCCAATCCCTGAAGAGCTTATCGCTAAAGTTGGTGTAGAGCTAGAAGAAGATACTGTTCTATAATGCAAAGAGTGAGCAACTAGACGAGGAACCCTAAAACTTCATCAAATTAGGCTAAAAGGACAGTGGCCCCAAGATGAGAAATGGTACATCTTAGAGCAAATCCAACGATGACTTTCCCAACTAAAGGACAACTCTTGGTGAACAACAAATGCTATGTGGGGAGGTTTTTTCCTAGAAGGTGTTAGAGGTTGACTACACATAGATTTGGTCATTGTATCAGAGGCTCAGATTAGTGCAACAACATCAATGCATGATGCACATTACAATGGTCAACCTTCGGCGAGAATCACTGTGACAAATTGCATTGTGTTGTGAGCATGCTTAAAAGCCCCTTTGTAATGTTGTCCAATACAATGACTTAATTGTGTAGCCTGAAATTTTGATTCCTTTAGTAGAAAGTTCAGTTGTGTTAATATTTGCTGCACAACTTTGGCAAGATAATTTCTTTGCGACACAACAAAACAATGTAGACACAACTTAGTGACATTCACATTGAACACCACAATTATGATGTATCAGTTTCCTTCTTTGTCTCTTTCTCTTTCTTGATTTTCTATAAATTATTTAATATAAAAACTATGAATGAATGAAAATG
Source organism: Picea sitchensis (assembly GCA_010110895.2). Classification (NCBI taxonomy): domain Eukaryota; kingdom Viridiplantae; phylum Streptophyta; class Pinopsida; order Pinales; family Pinaceae; genus Picea; species Picea sitchensis. The sequence continues at coordinate 48,783 of SNQJ01S0030518.1, read as the reverse complement.
CTTCGTCTTTGCTTGTTGGTGATTGATACCCTATTTTGAGATTGTGAAGGGGTTAATTGGTTGGTTGCTATAGCTTCATGTTGTTCATATTCTCATTGTGCCATTTTATTCAATTAATGAGATTTTGGAGCACAGATTTGTTACCCAATATTGTTGTGCCAATATGTATGTTTAAAATATCTTAATGCTAATAAAATAATCTGTTGCGCCATAAGTTCGAGATTGTGTATGCTAAGTTGAACCTGTTTGAATTTTTTGCAGTTGCGCTGATTTTGTTGGTGCACCCTGCATTTGTAGCAACTCTTGCTACTTGTAGCATCAAGTATATTTTATATAAAATATATTTGCCCAAAACATAGAAGCTTCATTGGAGGGTGCTTCATCCTAGGTAATGTCATAGTAGTATGGCAAGGTATGGATTGGGCCGATGCATTGGCTTCAATGCTCTATGAAGATTGAATTTGAGAAACCGTATGATAAGGTCGAATGGCTGTTCATTTTGGCTATTTCTCATCTTGCTTCTCAAAGTCTTTTCACCTTCCCTTATAGTTTCCTTACACAGTTTAATTTCATCTGATAAACACCATGCTGCCCATCTCATAGAGTTGAAATCTTTAAACAAGAGGCAGCTCCATGCCTTTAAGCATGTCCATGTGTATCGTAACCGTATGGCCCACTTATATAACAAGCATGTTGTCAAAATAGAGTTATATGTTGTGGATATGGTTTTAAGTTCAAATTTGAAAACCTCAGTAGAGAGGTAGTTTAAGGGTCAGTTTGAGCCTAACTGGACCAATCTGTATGTCATCATGTATGTTTTACAGAATGGTACGTACAGCTTGGCCGATTTAAAGGGGTTGGAATTAGATTCGCCTATTGATTTGATGTACCCTCATCAATATTTCTCCTAAGTTCCCTATCTCTCTCTATTTCCCTTGCTTCATTCTTGTGACCTCTTTACTAGCTTGATCCTTATCATCTCTTGGATCTGTCTATTGGTGCAGCTGCTTGCTCATCTTGCTTTTTGACTGTTCAATTTACTTACCTTCTATGCTACTCAATCTCCATTGTATAAAGGGTTGGCCCTAATCATGCTGGGGACAATGTTTTACTCCATGATGATGGCTATTGTGAGTCATATCCTAGTCTATTTTTAAGCTTGTAATTTCACGGGATGATACCAAGCATGCGATGTGGATTCTGATGACATCTAGAGTTTTCCTTGCTTGGTACTCTTGATTTACCACCATTCAGGCCCTTGCTTGGGGATTGTGGCATAGACTTGCTATTTTCTCCATCTTTTAGAGCTTTGCCCGGGTGATGAGAGTGGTGATGGTATAATGCTATGGATCGCCTTGCCTGGGCAGTGAGAAAGCTGTGGACTTGGTGAGCTTGGTGTCCAACATCGACCAGAGGCTGGACCAAAATGTACTGAAGAACCTACTGTCCCGATCTGAGATGATAGACTGTGGGATCCCAAAGTGTACCCACACTCGTTCAGAGAAGAGTTTAGCAGTGGCTTCTGCTGTGATATTCTTCTTGTAGGCCATCATAATGGACATCTTCGAGAATCGGTCGACGACCACAAAAACACAGTTATTTCCATGCTTAGTAGAAGGAAGGCCCGACATGTAATCCATAGAGATGGATTCCCAAGGTTGACTGGGGGTAGGAAGCGGAGTATAGAGGCCTTGCTTCTTGATGGTCGGTATTTGGCAATGAAAACAGCGGTGCATGACTTGATGTACTTCCTGACATCTTATCGAAGCTTCAACCAATAAAAAATATTTTGCGGTACTTACACTATTTATTTTATACCAAAATGTCATGTTTCCCATTTGTAATGAGATTCCCAGATCAATTTTGCACGCTCGCTTGAAGGAATATAAAGGTGTCCCAGGTGACAATGTAGGGCATCTTGGAGGTGAAATTGGGAACTTGCTTACCCTCAAAGAGTTTATTGTATGTGTGGCCAAATTACGGATCGCGGTAACAGAAGCTGACCAAGCCGAAAGTCGATGCCACAAAGAGTTGAGCCGATGGTTAATACAATGGGTGGTCGGCGATTACGCAGCAGTATTAGTGTTGTCTTTTGGCCCTTAATGTTCAAGTGAAGCATTGCGGTATTATGTGGACCGCTTTTGATGGCGATCGTTCTACAAACTTCCTTGTAATGCAGTATGTGGGCTACTGAGATTCGGTGAATTACGCAATGTGGATGTGGGTTCCGCTTTCCCAAAATGTAATGCTTCCATTGCGACAATGGAATGCATTTCTTTGCCATAGGTGGGATGCCGGTTGTCGGAAAGTGTCTCAACGTGATATCTGCTTGGATTAACCCATGTTGGTAGGGCTGGCATGAGTGGAGGCGTACGTCACCGTTCTCAAATGGTTGTTGCAAGTTTAGTGGTGTATTGAGCAGTGCGGAAGCCGGTGATGTTTCAACTCGACCTGTTGAGATTGACAAAAGAAGGAATTTTTCTTTAAGCTCCCTCCTTGGTGACTGACTCAAGGGTCAAAGAGTGATATGAAGATCAGCACAAACCTACTTGGTAGAAATTAGCCGGAATAACCTAAACTCTGGGGCTGGGAATTGGTTGGAACAGCCCGATCCCAAATGATGACTTGGATCTTTGCTTCAGATCCACGGCACCCCAGCTCATCAATGAAAATGTATCGGAATCTTGAAGACACGAGTTGAAGTGCATTTCTCAAATAAGAATACACAAATTTTGTTGTCGCAGTGTTTGGAGGATTTGTCGGATATGGTGGAGGTGCTTTTTCCCAAAGTCTGGTAGAAGATCAGAATGTCGTCAAGTAACCACTATGATGAGTTGGTGAATGGTGGTAGGATGTCGTCCATTAGCCTCATGAAGGTTAGAGGGCGTGCCGTCAACCCAGTGGCATGACCAACCATTGAAAAGACCCTCCTTGGATTTGAGTCGATCTTCCACATGGAGAGTTCGATTGAATTTTTGGTGATACCCGGTTTCAAGTGTTGATCTTGCTGAAGTATTTTACTTATGAGTTGGTCGAAGGTCATCAATCCGGTGGGATCGGGTACCCTATTCGAGCGATTGATCTTGTTGGTGCCGATATAGTCAATCACCGAGGAGTCTCCAAGTCCCATCATTGTTTTGCACCAATACGATCGGGTTCCCATAGGGCGATGAACTCGGTAGGATGTGACCTTTCTGCAACAAATACTGAATATGCCTCTTGATTTTACGTCATTCCTACTCGAGGAATGAGGCGGTAGATGGGTCCATTAAGGCGTGATGCACCTAGGGTGAGATCGATAGGGTGCTTGACTGGCGGTGTAGAGGCACCCTTGCGGTGGAGGTGAAGATGTCCTCGTACTCCTCCCGCGATATATCCATCTATTGTTTTTCGATGCGGTGGGGCCTAGGAGGTCATAGCCTGATCTTCACTACTTTTACGAGGGCGGATCATCGGAAAACAAATTTCCTAGTTTTAGAAATGATCTTACTGCATTTTTTAGCAAAGATTAAATAAATAACAATAGGCGGTGCTACCTCCGGTATCCTGTACATCTTAATGCCCAAAGTGATAATAACGGCTGGCTTGGACTCCTTACGGCGTATAGCTTCCTGTCTGATTCAGCTAATAATACATGAAACATCAAAGGAGCAATGTCATAATACCTCATCCATGAAGAGCGATCTTAGGAAGCTGACATTGTCGACTAGCAGCGATATCCGTCCTTGAATTTAACCACAGATGGTGTATGGTTATTAGCAGGTGTCTTGTTCGGCAATGGCAACTACATTCCAGAGATGAAGGTTCTTAGCTCCCGGTATCGACAATGTGACTTGGCAGAACCCTTTACTACCCACATCTTGGAATGGAAGGCGCTCGCCTCCTCTGGATCTTGGTTCCTCCTTACGGATCGCCGATGAGGTATGCTTGATAGGCGTTGGGCTCCGCATCGATATCCCTGCTTCCCTGTCATTTCCCCTTATTCGAGTTGATTTGATGAACGTACATCCGATTAGAAACCTTCAACTCGGCTACCTAGTGGTACTTGGCCCGACACTCTCTTGTGTTGTGAGTGGAGCTCTTATGGAACTCACACCGCCCGTGATGTCCTTTTTGGCAGTGGTGTTGTTCTTTGCTTGTAGCTTTGGCCCGGGTTGTCTGGGCTACCTTAGCTTGGTCGCTGTTTTCACCCGGTTTGGGGTAAATTTCCCGTGCCGATTTGCGGACAAAGTCTAAACTGTACATTTGAACCACGCTCCAATGCCAGGCATATCCGGTAATACCACTGCTTAAGGAGATGTCGAGGAACTCATTTCCTCCTGAATGTATCTAAGAAGACAACTGCGGTACTTTAACATAAAATGTTTCTACGGAATCTTTGATACCCAACTTTACAATGCGTAGGGTATACCAAGCAATTCGTCATCTCATCATCTTGGTCCCTTCTTTTATTTACAGCGTGGTCCATTAGTATTTGTCCTCATAGCTCCCCACGGGATAATATTGTTCCTTGATATGGCATCGGAAGAATTCCAGAAGTGGGTGCGGATGAGAACAAAGAGTTTTCTCCCTCGCCCTCTTGCTCCGGTAGGTTTCCCACCACCCGGTCCTTGAGCATGGGGGAGGCACAGTGCCGAAGAATAATCTTTTCTTGATCGAGGAAGAGTCATGTGAGCCAGAAATATCCTTCTAGATTCAACCACATCTATCTACTACGACATCTCATCTATTTGTCGTCAAATATGAGATGTCAAAGTTGCCTGTAAAGGGTGGCACCTCGGTGAAAGCTTACGAGATGTCGATGCACACGCCGATTCGGAATCCGTTGGTTTGGGCAAAGTTGATATTACGTAGCGTTCCTTTGTTTCTCGAGGGGCCTCCTCGAGCAACATTGATAGGATCTCCTGCTCCCAAATCTTTCTTTTCTTCCCCCATGGGTGATGCATTGGGGTTCTGCTTGAAATTTTGATCTTGCAAAGGTTTGAGATGTCGAGCCCCAACTCCTTATACCCGATCTCGTTGGGGACATGAAAGGATCGAGAATGTGAACCGTTCGATACCAACGATCAGTTTATGTAGACACAGTAAATCTGAAATACACATAAGCCTTGATCGTGAATACATCATTTCATTGGCATAACAAATGGGCGGAAATAATAGCCTTCTGAGACGGAATGGAAAATATGAAACTAGCTAGGTAGCTTATCGAGAGGAAGAGATGTAGTTTGCTACTACGCATCCATTTGCAAGAAGATGATTAATGAGGCTCTAAAGGCATTTAAAAAAAAAAGAAAAAAAAAAAAAAAAAAAAAAAACCCTAACCCTAGGAGATGAGCGCCAAAAGTCACATGGGCCACATTTGGGTAGATTGGTACGCATCAACTTCGGAGCCATTAACTTTTGCATGCGATCTTCGTTTTAAGTCAATGATAGCTCGTTGGAAGCTATCGTCGAGGGAGATTCATTTTGGGGAATCAATTATGCCATTGGATATCATTTAGAACCCTCGATCAAAACCTTTGGAGGCCCTCAAAATGGCTGGAAGTTAAAACACAAAATAGTAAATTGCCAAAATTGCCGGAAAACTATTTAGAGCGGTCGAGATTATGGTGGCCACCAATATCCGCTGGATCATGGGCGGTATCAATGAAAGCCCGAGGGGTTTCAATGAAGTATGAGCACGCTGTGTACTTTTGGTTATGTCACAAGCCCATTCTCGACAGAAGGGTTGAATAATCTTTGGAGGCTTAAGTATAAACAAATGATTAGATTTTTAGGTTTCACTGTGTTTGGAAGCCATTGGTAGAGGTCCAAAAATGCATTTTCAACTGGCCTCTTATTTCGGGTGGTTTGGCTCTTGGTAATAGACTGAATTATCCCTCAGCCTAAATGTCCTGTGTGTCATTTTGGTACTATGCTTATGCTGAGTTTGCCCTACAGACTTGGTTGGGTCACTAAAGTTTGTTATTAATTCCTCCCACGCGTATGTCATGCCCATATTATTAATATTAAATATAAACAATAATATCCGGAGTGTAATAATTCTTTCATTAAAAGCTTGATCATAATAAATACTTATTGGAATAAATAGTAATAAAGAAGTATATAATAATTATCTTAAAGAGGGTCATTGTAAGTACTTATTATGGATATTTAGATAATTAAAGAGAATGGTAAAATAAGTAGCCGTAATTAATGGAAACCCTAAAATATAATAAATAGCAAATAAATGGACCTAGAGTTGTGTTCTTCCACGGATGGACTCTATACAAAGAGGGAAGAAGATGAGAAAATAGCATCCCTCTTTGGTTGGTCTATAGAGAGAACAAGGCTTAAGATTGCTGGCTGAGTAGTAGGTTGAGGGTGCAGGGGTGACCTGCTAGTAAAGATTAAGTAAGGTCTACGGTTGGGTGGAGCTACCTTTTGGTAGGTTGGTACAGGGGTGACCCTCTGCTAAGTAAGAGATTAGAGAAGTAGAAAGGTCTACGGTTGGGTGGAGAGCTGTCCCCCAACTTTTGTTGCGGTTTGCTAGATTTGCCAGGTGAAGGATCAACGTATGGATAAGATTATGAACTCACTAGGTTGCAGGCAAATTGGGTTCTTCAACACAGGTAAGTTCCTCACTCCTCAATGCTTTATTAAAGAATTAATGTTTATTTGGGTTCATTGTTGGTAATTCAGTGGTAGATCTGGTTATTACATGGCTAATTCTTTGCTTGTATTATCTTAAGTAATATCGGCCATTACACATGGTATTAGAGTGAAGGGTTTCAACTCTCAAGGCCTATGGGCCTCCCCAATTAATGTTATAGAATTGTAGATCTAGAATAGCATTGTAGATAAATACAGATCTAGAATGGAATATCTGAAATATGATTTTAGAATAAAATTGGAATAGCACTGCCCTAAGATCCATAGCCCATAGCCTAAAGATCCATAGCCCATATCCTGAATTGCTGGGAATTAGACGTGGACAACATTCCAATGATTGCGTTTCCCTAAGATCCATAGCTCATAGCCTAAATTGCTGGGGATTAGACTTGGACAACGTTCAAATTAGGATTTTGAAGCAACATCCCAAGTATATTCAACATATTACCAGATCGGCACATGAAACAATCAATAATTGTAAAGATAGAAGTGCCACTAAAAAAGGTTTAGATCTACACATTGATCTCTTGCCAGATCTGTATATTGATCCTGAAGTAATTTTTTATGATCTTATTAATATAAGATACCACATTGTCAATACCATTCCTGGTTCTTCATAAATATCCTAAACAAGATTGCCCTCAACGTTTCAAGATATAAACATGGTTGCTATCCCCTGTGTTGCTATCATAGCAGTCCAAGATCTTGTAGAACTGCTAGTTTAGGTGGTAGCTGGGGCCATTAGAATAACTAGATGGTTTGGGATTGACAATGATAGGGGGTTGTTTGATGTGCTATATTGTTAGGTGGCCTAGTTAAGCAGGGTGTCAAGACTCAGTGATAAATTTGATTCGACTTTCAAAATGAATAGAGGAGGTGGCATTTCTTCTTCCCGAGTATGCTTTGGTAAAATTTTTGGGCTAGCTTGCCTTTAAGAGGTTGATGGGTGAGGATATATGTTGTTAATCTATGGAGTTTTCTGCAGTCTGCATCAAACCATGAGTTTTGAAGGATGAGAACCTTGTAAGTAGCGAGGATGGGAGGTGTGATTTGATTGGTGAAAAGAATCTAAAGCTGTGGACCAAATTGCTTTAGAGAAGCAATTACCTAGGTTTTGAAAATTAGGGGAAGATTGGTTTTACGATTGGTCATATATTTCTCATCGAGATGGTAGAAGTGGATGGTGAGGTGAGGGTGGCGTCTTGAGGAAAGATCCAGTTGAGGCTGGTTTATAGGGAGCTGAAATGCGGTAACTATAGTTAAAGGAAAGGCATAGTGGATAGCTGGAGATCAGGGATATTTGAAGCAATTAGCGAGCATATAATATACCACATTGTCACCTCCTGCGTATGGAAAGCAAGTGTACCAAATATTATGAGGGGAGTGCTCATTGCCATTACATTAAGAATGACAATCCCATGTGACTCTCCTAACTCGATCTATCTTCTTTCAGAGGAGTTGATAGTAAGGTCAACTAACTGGTTGTGAAGCCCCTTCGGTTGGTTATAAAATGCATGGATCATCAAAAGGTTTGAGTACAAGTCATGGTTGGAACACTGCATTTGACCAGTTTAGGCATTAATGTCACCCAGAAAAAAAATGTCACCTAAAGAAGGGAACTTTGTGATATCGGGTTGCAAATATGAAAGAAAAGTCCATTGATAGAAATGGGTGTGTAGAATGAGCGGGAGGCAAAGTAGCGGAGTTGCAATATGAGAGCTTTGGAGCCAGTGGAACCTCTGCAAAAGATCAAAGGCAGCTTAGTATATCTGAAGTTTGAACCTTCTAGGCATATATAAGGGGACAAATCTTCCAGAATGCTATATGAAAAATTAGCTTATTGCCTCCTCTCAATTGGCTTAGTATCTACTCATGACTGTTAGTGAGTGTGAATAATGACAATAATGACCCAACAAGTTGATGCAGGTTCTAGTCTCCAGCTTCTTGGTTTCTCTAGCCTTTTTCACGGCAGAATGCTGCCTGTTATATGAAGCTGTTGTATTTATTGAAAATTAGCGATTTAGCATTCGGTCTCTTCTGAATTGCCTTGAATTGTCCCCAAGTAAATAAGATAAAGAGCCACTGTTTCTTATTTAGTTTTAGAAGCAATCATACATTGTTATAGTTCATTAATGAGATTATGTTTGGCAGTTGAACAAAGTGAGTTGGTATATTGGTTTTGGCTGGTTCGTGCCAACTACTTTTGCTAGTTCTGTTTATTTATTCATATCTCATCAAACACAGTGTAGCCACTAGTTTAAATTATTAATATAGTCCCCTATTAGTTGGAGAAGCAAATCATCACCATTGATATCAGTTTTCTCTGCATCCTTTACTTTGGTTCCATTGACTTTAATCATTTTATCTGGAGGTAGAAAGAATGCATGCAAGGTTTGATGTTTGATATAAAATGGTAGTGTATGGTGTAATGATCGATAAAAGTGAATTTCTGAGAGAAGTCTCATCCAATACAATTGGATACACCTCTCGGATGTTAGCTTTTAGCTCGGGAGGTACTCTGCTTGTTTTGTCTTGTATGCAGAAGTGACTTTGCATTTACACTACTAGGCACTTGACTTTGTAATGGGTTTTTTTTTTTTTTTTTTTTTAATTTTTTTTTATTAAAATTGACTTTTATTAAGTGTACCTTCTAATAATTAAAAGTGACTTTATTTCATACAGATGCACTTATGTTATAAAATTAATTTGTATACTTTAATATCTTAAGTGATTTTTGGAGGGAATGAATCGCATCCCTTGATAAATGTAAAAGAGGCAAGATTAGATCTTGGCAACTGGACGAGGAAGGTGGCTTACTTGGAAGGTGAGCGATCACTTTCAAATTGCCAGAAGATACATTGGGTGGTGTGAGACAATGAGAAGAGAGAGATTGAGAGGATTTGAGGCTTTGAGGGAGGGAGAGGAAAGGGGCAATAAAGCTGGGCACATTTCCAAGGAAGGCGGGCACACATTCCCAAGGTGATTTCTGTGTGAAGTTACTTAGGATTATTTCTTCTTTGTTGGAGGCCATTTATGGAAAGTACAACAGGGAAGAGGGCATGATTTTCGAGGTTGTTAGTGGGCACAAATATCGAGCCTAATTGAAGTGTTTCTTACTGCAGAAGGGGGCTGTACAGTTTTGTCCAGCCCACAATTGACCCGTGGGCACAAATTTGAAGTGCTGTACAGTCTGAGGAGGCCACACAGCAATACGATTTTAACCCGCGATTCTCTAGAAAAGTTTAGAGAATTTATTTTTGGAGTCTTTCATGCGTGAGTTTTTCCTTGCTAGAAATTGTATGTTGCCGTTGATATAACTTTCCTGAAGCCAAAAAATCTCTCTCTTGGGTTTCCCATTGGGTTTTGCAGCTAGATTGCCCTAAATTTCCTGAGTATTATGGATGTGTGATTCTTTTTCATTGTTATTTTTTCTGCTGCAAAAGTGCTTAGCAATGTGTATTTCTGCTTATGGCATTTTATATTATGGGTTTAATGCATCTGAGTTCATAGATGATAGTTATCTCTGTATTTGCTAAGTGTATGACATAATTTGTGTATGCTGATTTTGTCATTAAATTTCTGTAGTAGTAGAGCTTGGGCTCACGGCGATACAGTGGTAGTGTTATTTTTAGGCAAGATTTGAAGGGGAAATATGTTGTTTTTTTCCATTAAACAATTAACAGGGAGATGGTTGTTTGCATAAGGTATGTGAGGGGAGGGCGGTTGGATGGGACAACTATTTTACAATAGAAGAAAGTCGAGGATATAGCCGGCTATTCTCAGGGAGAACAAAGTTTGGAGCTTTGTTAGCACCATATTTGTTGTTCCATCAGTAGACCCTATAGCTTTGGATTTATATGAGGTAAAGGAGGCCAAAACTCATAGCTTAATGCAGGATGGGAGGACCACCTTATCCCCACACTTGGCAGAAGAGACAACCAAGAGAAGTGGGATGCATTTAAGAACTTATTTGAGGTGAAGGATGAAAACCGAAAGATGGCCTTGAAGGATACATTGCATGATACTAAGATGGGTAGGGTGAGGGAGTGTTTCTTCTTATCTTACACGGGTAGCTCAAATGAAAGATGATTTGGTTGTGGTTAGAGTCATTTTGGATTTAGAGTTGGCTTGGTGAGGTTAGCCATGAAAGGCTTCACCAAGAATGGGGAGATCTTAAGTGGGGTGTGTGTGGTGGGTGCGTGAGCATGCTACATTGGTGGAAGTACATGGACGTTTCTGGAGGAGATTTAGGAAGGTCTAGGAGAAGGCGATTGGAAGAAGGGAGATGGAGTTGATAGAAGAGAATGTTGCTCTTTAGCGCAAGGGCAAGGGAAGAAAGAAATTTGAAGGGAGGGACTGGTAAAAGCCAGGATATCCTTTGTTATGGCCAACTAGTTGGGGCACATTGCTTCTCAGTGTCCTGAGAAGAATATGAAGAGGAAGGAACAAGAGGGGCATGAAACAATTGCTAGAGCAGCTGTGGAGGACTTTTCATCCAAGTATGGACTTTTCTCTGGTCACTCTAGTATCCAATGTCAATATTGGAGGACTTGGGGGTGATAACAGATGGATTCTGGTGGCGATTAGACCTCTGTCATGACGAATCTAGTGTATTCCCTAATAACCATCACAAAACCCAGTCTGACCGGTACGGTGAGAATAAGAAGGAGACATGACCACATTTGTATATGTGGAGTGGAAAGGTTGGGTCGACTTCAGTGTGCGAACTCTGGAGGTTGGTAGGAGTTCTCTCTTTTATTAGGTTTGGGGAGTTAAAGTTGCTCGGTTTAAATATGGAAGATCTTTGGATATTATTTTACATTAATTCCAAGGAGGATGTATTTATCTATGAGGAGAATGGATCGATTAGACTACTTCCAGTTGAGTAGTAGGATGGATAGGTTTAACATGTGCAGGGACAACCATAGGTTGCATTCAATGTCATTATGAGGCGGAGCTCATGAGAACCGGTGTTTTGAGATTGATCTGCCCATTGGGAAGAGACTCATAGTACTTGGAAGGAGAGCTCATCGGTGTGAGGAACCCTTGGCTTCAGTGGGAGGATGGACTCTCAAAGAACTCGGGGTTGAGTGAATGCCAGGAGGATGTCTTCTGGTTAATTTTTTGTGCAGGTGTTGGGGATGGCTCGAGGTTCAAAGGGAGCTCCTACTTCAGAAACAATGTGATGGGACTGGATGATGGTGATGGCAGCGAGTACATCCCTAAGCTAAGTAGGAGTGTTAGCTTTTACTTAAAGCTTGGGGTACTCTACCATGTTTGTCTTGTATGCGGAAGTGACTTTGTATTTACACTACTAGGCACTTAACATTATAATGGTTTTGCAAAAAGTTGACAGGTAGTTTCTTTTATTGGAAGTGACTTTTTATTAAGGTAACCTTCTAATGAAGCCAAAAGAGTATTGAATTATTTCATAGTGCACTTATGTTATAAAATTAATTTGTACTTTAATATTTTAAATTATGTGACATTTTGGAGGGAATGAATCCATGTCCCTTGATTATGTAAAAGGCAAGATTAGATCTTGGCCTTTGGATTTAAAGATGGGAGTGAAAAAAGACACTTGGAAGGTGAAGGTCACTTTCAGTGCTCAAGAGGAGAATGCATTGGATAGTGTACAAGACAATGAGAAGAGGGTGAGAGATTTTTGAGAGAGCTTTGGAGAGGAAAGTAAGGGAAACAAATTAGGAGATTTTCCCAGGGAAAGATTGGACACATTTCCAAAGGTGATTTTCTGTGTGAAGTTGCTAAGTTATTTGCTATTGTTGGAGCCATTGCTATGCGAGGATCTGAGTTATTCGCTGCTGTTGGAGGCCGTACTGTACGGATCCGTACAGTCCATACATCAAGGAAAAGGGCACGGTTTTCGAGGCTGTTAGTGGGCACAAATATCGAGGCTGATTGAAGTGTTTCTTGCTGCAGAAGGGGCCGTACAGTTCTGTCTGTACAGCTGACCGTGGACACAAATTTCGAGGTGCTGTACAGTCAAGGGATGCCGTACAACAATACGGTTTTGGCACGATTCTCTAGGCAGAAAGTTGGGGACTGTTTTGGGTGCTGTAAGTGAGTTTTTCCTTGCTGGAAATTGTATGTTGCTGCTGATATAACTTTCCTGAAGCTAATAAAATCTCTCTCTTTGGGTTTCCCCACATTAGGGTTTTCCCTGGCTGGTTGCCTAAATTTCTGAGTATTACATGGATGTGTGATTGCTGTTCATTATGTTTATTCCGCTGCAAAAGTGCTTAGCAATGTGTATTTCTGCTTATGATATTTTCTGAATGTGGGTTTAATGCATCTGAGAGTTCATAGATGACAGTTATCTCTAGGTTGCTAAATGTATGAAAGAATTTGTGCATGCTGATTTTGTCATTAAATTTCTACATCAGATGTACCCAGTATTTTTCTTATTTCATTTGGTCGATTTCCGCACTTATATTGTCTTTTGCTGGTTTGTATTTTGGATGAAATTGTGTGCATTTCTATTTTGTAATTATATTTTGGAAAAATAGTTGTAACCCTCTAACATTATGACTTTTTATGGTCAGTTGTTTAAGAGATGATATGAAAAATGAGTCAGCTTTATTTTCAAGGAATCCAGCAAGTCTTCTTGCTGCTGTTCTTAAGCATGACCCTGAAGCATTCAAATTTTCATCATCAGGTATTAAAACCAAATCCCATTTCCTTATTTAGTCATTACAATTATATTACTTTTGCTAATCCATTATATACGACTTCCTTTTATTGCATAAGTCAGCTATAACACTAATAATGAGGGAAATAGAACAATAAATTGTGTTCCGAGAGTGAGCCCATTGATGTTAGGTCTTGCTTGAAATGTAAAAAATGGTTGAACTGGGTTACTGAGTGAGTTCAACACCAGGTATCCAAAGCAAAGGACACGCATCTTCTGTTTTCTCTACTTCTTAAATACCTTGTGGTCCTTGTTAATCCTATTTCCGGGGATAACTTGGCAGCAACATTGGGCACTCAATAACAAGATTAGACAATATATGTTCTGGAAGAAGGAAATGTCTCACTTTTTTGTTTGAACATTAAAATGAAAACAAGTCTGAATTTTGGGGGCTGGGGGTGTGGGGTAAACTTCTTTGGTTGGGGCAAGACATCCCTTGGGGAGTGATGACAATAAAAGCTTACAACCATGGTAAATGGACATGATGTGATCTTATCTAGCTTTAATTGTTGATATTTTTGTTTTGGAAGACCTTGGAATGTCTTTAGCTTTTGTAAGTTAGAAAGCCCATAGCTGTTTCTTTAAATTGCTGTTGCTGGGCAAATTGAATGCATTTGTTTAATGTGTTAAATCCATGTGTTTTCTGCAATTTTGCAAATATCGTATCAGCGAATATATCACTGGGGGTCCAGAAAAAAACTTCATTGGCAACATCGGGGAAAATATTGGAAAAAAGCCACAAACTTAAAAAAAGTAAAGGTTTTCATTTTTTTTCGTCTTTTTAAACATCTAAAACAACCTCCTCCCTCTATCCCTGTTATGGGAAAATGTAAGAGTGAATAACCCCTTTGTTCTCACTCCCCTTGCTTTCCCTCTTCAAACTGAGCAAAAAATCCAAAAAATCCAAAAATCTGCGACTCAGCTGATATTTCCAATTTCTTGCCGATATTTTGCCGATTTATCATGATATTTTCAAAATTTGAAAAATCACTATTTTTCTAGTGACAGTATTGCCAAGCTGAGTGAATCGTGATATATCATAATGTTGGCGTTATATCGCTGATATTTTCAACACTGATTTTGTCTTTGATTTGTCCCAGGGTCTGTCACAATAATTCAAGAAAAATGTACATTTGTTGAAGTACTGTTGTCTTATTGAATGCCATATTGTTCAAGCTTCTCAGGTCCAAACAAGCAGAGGGATTGCCAGATTTCACCATCTGATAGAAACTGTCAACAGAATGAACATGCTAGCATTGCTTTGCAAAACAATCCCACAGGGCCTGTGGACAATTCTCGGCAACAGGTCTCTATGGTATGTTGACATTTTATGAAGTTTGAATGATGAATTAACACAGTTTTGTTTATTAACAGTTATCATAAACTCCTCTAAATTTTGAACATCTTGGTTGGTTTTGATTGTGCTGTATATATAGCTTTACTGAACAACTTGAAGTTTCCTGATAGCTTTGTCTGTATTATTTCAATGATCTACTGTTGTGATTCTTTTAGACTCTGAGTAATAGTTAACAAATGTTCCTTTGTTGAAGAATTTAATGAATTTTGATCAATGTAGAATATCTTAGTTTTGTTTGATATTAAATATTTGTCAGAACACCTTTGATATTAAATATTAATAAATGCTTCAAAAAGGATACTTGTGTCATAATAGGTTATTTACCCAAGAGAGGGACAAGGCACACGGAGTCCCTGTTAGATATTGTAATTTGTAATGCTTATTTAATTAGTCCCAGAGGTCAAGTTATAAAGTCAAGGTGTAAAGTGAAATAATGAAGTTAGGTTTAATGCTATAAAGTTAAATCGAGTTACGATTTAATGTAATATGATGTTAGGACATGCACACAAAATGAGTTATTAAGACATTATTAAGATGTCTGATGTAATAACAAAGCTGGTTCTCACGGGAATGATGGAATGTGCCTCATATTGTATACATCATCTTTTATCCCATTAGTATATGGACTGGATACTAAAATATTACTTTCTACATATTCTGCCCACTTGTTTGTATGTTATTTCTGACATGGTATCAGAGTGCCATATGTGATTTGAGGGACAGAAAATTGTGCAAAGACAAAGTTTGGCCCCACACATTTGTAGAGATGGACATCTGACAAGCCCCACACATAAAAGTTGCAAATTAAATGCCAACTATGAATAAAGGCAAGGCGAGTGAATTATAGAAGTCCCTTTTTAAAAGAGGGCAAATATCTTTAAAAGTTTCTAAAGTCGAAATTGTATGAAATGACATTATTTTTAGGGAAAAGTATTTAGCCCATGAATGACTAAGAATGCCATGTAGACCTGCCTGTACACAGACCTGGTGCTGCGAGAAGGTTTTTTTTGGCAGCAAAG